>OMNV01008820.1:0-45981 GCA_900303265.1 Brotula barbata
GGGGTCAGGTTGCCTTCTTGGCCGTGCCCGGTCTGCATCTGAAACCTTTGAATGAGCGAGTAGCACAGCAGCTTGCATGCATAAAACACACACACACACACAAAATCTCACACACCAAAGATGCCTGAAGATGTGAGAGGAATTTTTAGCAGATTAAGATGTCTGCATGAGACATGTCAGCGTCAATCCAGGAGATCATTTAAACAGATGAGGACAATAAGCGTGCCGGGCGCTCATCCATTTTTCATCCAGAAAATAAATGGATCTAATCTCAGCAGGTTGGTGAAGGCTTAAATGTCTTCTTGGGTTTGTACCAAGACTGGAGTTCTGCAAAGTAAAGAATTTTCCACTGGTTAACTTCCTAAATAGATGATATTACATCAGCGTTATTGCAGAACTCCTTGGTGTCAGTCTGCTGTACAGTGATGAGCATAAAAATGACATTGTGGCAAAAATAATAAAGAAACAGAGTAAATTTTGAGAGAATTAAGTGGAATGTTCGATTATCTACTTAACCATCCGTCTCCTGTATCGCTACAAATCCTCACAGTCTCCACGAAAAAAACAGCGATTCCGTAGCAATTTCATGTCACGCTCAAAGGTCAGGAGAGCAAATACGTAAAACCCCCGACGTCTAAGAACAGAACAGACTCACAGAGAGGACGGGAATTATTAAACACTCCCTTCACCGAGCATTACCACATTAGATACCTCACACGGCCGTAGGCAGTTTTTCCCCAAACGGAAATAGCACAACATAAAACGCTGACCTCCAGGCCGCGGAGAGCGATGGCACACACACGCCGTGCAGTCGAGGATGTGCTCGAAAGTGGAATGAGGAGGAAATCAATAATCGGAGAATCTCTGAGAACACGACGCCGGTGTCCGTACGGTGAAATTGGTTCTCTCGTGTATTTTGCCGAGCAAAAGAAGGAGCAAGTGAGGGAGAGCTGAGACATCTTGGACGTTTTGTTTCTTGCTATGAAAGGAGAAAAGCGGGTGGGTGTTGGAGGACTGGGAGGGTTAAGAGAGTGGGAGTTTGTACTTGCGACTGTCTCCCAACCACCTGTCTGCAGACGTGCCCAGAGGAAACCATAAACAATTCAGCGCTTCATTCAAACGGCGCTCAGGGTAGATGAATATCTGCGAGAGCGTCGCAATAAATTAGACCAGGGCTTAGGGCGAGGGGGTTTACGGGACGGGAATGTCCTCTCTCGCACCGACAGACTTCTTATGTTGTTGACATCAACGCAAGGAAAAAAAAATTCCCAGGAAACTTAAACACAACACTTATCTTGACTATTTGCTCTCGAGTTGACTCATCAGAACACCGAGCTCCGTCCAATAAATCCCAGCGAACCAAGCAAACCCATTTGCTGGGACTACATGGCCGTTTCATCTAAACAACCGAGCAAGGACAGGAAGCAACGTCTTCGCTGAGTTGCACAAGGGAGGAACACAGTTCATCTCGAGTCCTGACCCCGCTGTCATGTTTGTGTACAGCTACAACACTGCGTAAATCTGGACTATGTTGGCCGCTCGCCACCTCGCCGTGCATTTGTTCCACATGGGGAAGATTAACTAACCAAATGCATGTGTGTGTGTGTGTGTATATGTGTGGAGAAACCTGGAGGCCTGAAATGTGATTTGTAATCAAGTGACACATCAGAAATTGCCAAATGTCAAATTGGTAAGCACTTCCAGGACGTTAGAGGTCATTCCGACTGAAGCCAGCGCGTCTATCTGTAACCTGAATACTTTCACCAGATGGAAAACACAATCTGTTCAAATTCCCCCAAAGGGATTTGGCAAGACAGCGAACTCAGCACAGAAAGATTACAATGGCAAGTGAGATATGCTTTGGCCAAATGATGGGAAAAATAGACAGGCCTCTCCACAGGACAGAAAGGGAGAATTTGTACACGATGAGCCGCACCACAACAGCCAATAGTATTGTTTGTGTGTGTGTGTGTGTTTGTACAAACTATGAGCTCTACTGTACACTCTTCCCCTCCTCCACTTTGTTTTAGTGGCTGTGTGAAGAGCCGGTGGGAGAAAGAGAGAGAGAGAGAGAGAGAGAAAGGGAGAGAGAGAAAGAGAGAGAGAGAGAGAGAAAGAGAGAGAGAGTATTTGTGCAGTGACAAAAATCGAGCAGAAGCTTTAAAACCTCAACCTCAGACTTTTTAAGGACGCACGGCGGAGAGTTTGAGCAAAAATCTGCACCATCACATTTTTCGTCAATAAAAGTGCAAGTAGGAACTTTTCGCTAAAAAAACAAAACAAAACAAAAGAAACAAACGCTTATGCCGAAACTTTCCATGTATCCACGCTCTTTGATGTCCAATCACGGGGTCAGCAGACCGGCTGGCTCGTTTTGGGGTTTTTTTTTTTGGTTTTTTTTTTTTTAGAGCTCCAAATGTTTCAAACTGCACAAACTCTGTCAGTCACCAAAAACAAACGCGCACAGTGTTCTGTTACAAACTAAAGCCACTACTGTCATCTCCACCAAAGCGTCCGCGTCCACGACTCGATACCCCCCCAAGCTCCACGAACACTGTCGTGGCATGTTTTTACCTCCACACAAATAAGGTAAATCACGGCGTCAAAGAGGGAAGAAGAAAAAAAAGCTCACCAGCTTTACAGGGATCCTTGTAGTCGATCGCCTCTGATGTGGCAGTGGGTTCCACATAGTAGCCAGGATCAATCGCCTCCAAATCGATCGCCGATATCACGCCGAGACAAGCTAGAAGGAGCAAACATCTCGCCGTGAGATCCATGATTGTGGTGGGGGAAACGGCGAAAGGCGAGGGATAAAGGTAAAGAGGAAGAGAGGGAGAGAGAGAGAGACGGAGAGAGAGAGAGAGAAATGGGAGGTTTTGGGGGAAATGAGATCCCTCCGGAGGGCGGGTTTAAATCCTGCCTCTCTCCGGTGTCTTCTTGGCTTTGAGGGCAGTGATTTCTCTCCTCCAGCTGGAGCTCCAGGCTTATCCACACTGCCGGAGAAACTTTGATGTTATGGCAGCTCCACGGCGGAAGGCTGAAAATGCTCTTTTCCACGCACGGTGATGCCCGTGTGCATTAATGCGAGTCCACCACACTGCGTCCATCAGGGGGCTTTGAAGAGCGAATTGAGTTATAATTTGTTTCACCAGCCACCGAGATAAGAATAAATATTGTGGTCATTTCACTCAGCTGCAGGCCTGCAATTCGATATTAAATCGACTGGAACAAATATATCATCACACTGGGCTCCCAGGGGCCACATCTGTTCGCGCTGGTTACGCGTCGTGCTATTTTGGCTCCTGTAGTCTGTTTAGAAAAGTTAAAAAGTAAATAAAAAAAAGACAAGATTAAACTTTATTCACGTGGTCACATTTTTAGGGCAAATAATGTGCATTTTACGCACAGCCGAGTAAGGACGCGCACTTTTACGCATGCAAAATGCTTAAGACCAGCGCATGTGCACATATTTACGAACGTACACGCGCGTACATCTCTGTGTCACCCATCTTTCTGATGTGTCCCTCGTTCACCCATGGGCGAACTACAGCGTTCAGAGCGCCACCTGTTGCCGAATCGCAGAATGACTCCACATGACACTGGGTTGGATTGTGAGGAGAGAACATAGAGGAGGCAAGTTGAAGTCGATGATAGACCACATTTGAGCAGTTTTATAAATTTGATTCATAATATATATATATATACATACACACATACAGTATATATATGTATGTGTGTGTTTGTATATATGTATATATACATATATAAGATAAAAGAAAATAGTTTGCCGACCTTCATCATTTGTCAGGGTCACTAATTTCATGTCTTTATAAGGTCATTGTCGGACACACACAAATCTGAGGGGGGGCAAATACAGTGAACATGGAGGGTGCTGAATTAGTTAAAAGCCACAACCATTTAGAGGAGCCGGGGAGTATGTAATCACTTCTAATTTAGGAATTTGTAAATCACAATCACAAACAAATGCACTCAGCGTGACGAACAAAACAAGCAATTATCTCACATTCCTACAAATATGACCGCCCCTCCCTTCTTCCTTATGTATCAGTCTCAGAACTTGTCAATCAACCCGTCCATCTGATCGAAGATCTCTTTGCTCTGCTAAATGCCATTACTCAGCGACTCTGCTCCAGCATCCTAATCTCCACACATATCAAACTCACGGTGAAAGGAAATCAAACTGTCCTGTGGTTTTTCCAGCTGACACTGGAGATTGGACAGAGAGATTACAGACGGATTGCTTAAATTTCTGCTGCTGCTGATGGGAATCCGTGAGAGCAGCTCTCCTGTCTGGCTGCCATCAGCTATCCCATCCCCACTTATTACATACAAAGCCAGGCTTATGTAAGAGCTAAGAGACACACTCTTTATCTTGTCTGACTGCTGCCTGTGTGTGGAAATTAAGACAGGATGCACGCTGAGATGAGAGGGCTGTATTTATGTTGCTGCTGTAAACACGGCAGTATGACTAGGATCATGCGTGTGAGTAAGCTCCTTTGTTATAGTTTGAATAAGAGGGGCTTTTGAGAATATACCCAGCTTGCTCAATGCTACAGTGTTGGACACCGGGCCAAATATTTAGATTAGTGAGCAACACAGTTGAGTGTGTGTGCGTAAAACGAGGCGAAACCCTTTTCACTTCGGCAAACAAAAAGTCAATGTACAGCATGTCAGCTGAGGTGACGACACGGGCGGTCCGATTTTGACACGGCACAGATGGAAAATTAGCTCTAAATTCTGGATTAGACGGGAACGACAGTTGATCATCATAATTCTGATTTCATATTTTATAGGCACCATGTCCATTTATCCACGTGTTCTGTCTTTAGGAACTCTGCATGTACGAAGAACATTGTAATTTAGACACTTTAACACATTAGAGGCCTATGGTGTGTAAGATATTAGTCAGTGGGAGAGAAAAGGGATAAATCTGACATGTCACCGCAGGTGGAACTAATAACGACGGATCGGTTCCATTTAGTTATGTCAGCGAGCCAGCATGCGTGATACCACAGCCCTGGCACTGGCAAATCTAAAGAGAAAGCAGCAATTATGCTCATTAGTCACACCTGCGTTCAACAAGTCCGAAATCTGTTGTTAAAATGATCCATCATTATGATTTATTACCATAATGATATCAATCTAATTACCGTGGTAAACAATAACATTAACAGCATGGTTAACATTCAGATGCAATTATCTTGTGAGCACGAATTCACTCAATTAAGGTTCCAGTTGTAACGCCAAAATATACGAAAGCTTTGGTTGACATCAGCGTTAGATTTGGATTTTCTTTCATTGAATAACTTTCATTGCCCATATTTACACTAGAAGTTATAGTACGCCTCTCCTCCTTCCCCCAATAAATACTGGATGTGAAGATTTTCTTTCCATACATGACCACACTGCTACAAATTGGGGCCCAGAAACAGCCACAGTCCTCTGTTCAGACCAAAACAACAAAATTCACAGTTGAATCAAGTTCCAAATCCCCTCATTGTGCTTCCTAAGACTTTGTTAATTACTAAACTGGAGCAGAATGATATTTCTTGGTACACTGAGCATGTGCAGATTATAAAATAATAGGCCCCTGGGTGCAGATACCTTAGAAGTCCAATGGCACAGTGATGAAAATGTCCTCAATCTCAACTGTATTCCCGGCAAAAATGAATCAAGCTCGATCCTGACTAATAAATGAATCATTTTGGAAATTTTGCTGGGCCGAGAAACTCATAGCAAGGATCATCACACCGGATATACACTCCAGAATAAACACGCACTACGCCGTATGCCAAATCCAGAGTGAAGTGGGGATACAAACACTGACTAACACCCCCATATAAAAGTGAGGGGAACACCAACTTTGAATGTGGCAGTTTGCCTTTAAAGGAAATGTTATGAGGAAAGTTATGGGCTGTTGATATGAATGACTAAGCCCGTTATCTGCGGGGAAATAAACGTAAAGAAAGTGACAATATCGTCATACGTCACACTTTGGCGTAGGGCCCCTCCTGAGCTCTCAGGCCCCTGGGCTTACGTCCACTTGGCCCGTTCAATAATCCATCTCTGGCAATACACAATCCCCACTCTACTCACACCCGATTAATCAGGTAATTATGATGCATGCTAAATCAGGTGCATTTCGTAAATCAAACGCCAGGAGGCACACCGTGAATATTCCTGATGTTTCTAATCAGATGAAGATAGGGACAGGTGGAAAATGTGAAATGCTGTTTGGAGGTCATCAACGGAGGGTGGGGGGGGGACTTTAAGTTGGACACCTAAGGACAAACTGTAAAATAGTTTTGTGTTGTTTTCTTTTGTGCTCTTTATTGTCACAATGGAGCTGTACTAGTTCTGAATTCTTCCTGTCTGATAGCAGATCTTGTCCATCATACATATGCCAAGTGGACATTAAATCCATATTCTTAATCCTGAAACAAACTTGGGGCTTATCATGTAACTGGAACTGTTAACGTAGAAGGAAGAAGCAATAATAAAGTTAAATTTAAGTTCACCTGC
The DNA here is from genome assembly GCA_900303265.1 of Brotula barbata. Taxonomy (NCBI): domain Eukaryota; kingdom Metazoa; phylum Chordata; class Actinopteri; order Ophidiiformes; family Ophidiidae; genus Brotula; species Brotula barbata. Next base: position 6,544 of record OMNV01008820.1, read on the forward strand.
ATTCACCGCTGAGACGCTCTATTCTTTTTTTGTAGGTTCTGCAGTAAACCTGACACAGTTCAAGTGGTCTAGCAATGCGCAGACAAAAAATACGGACAATAATAGTTGAAGACATAATGCTAAAACATGATCATTAATATGGATTTGTTCCCTCTTTGCCGTCCAACAGCCACCACTGTTCAGAAAAGGCTTTCTGCTACATATAGCAGAACATGGATGCAGGGATTTGCTTCTTTTGTGTCATTAGAAAGCTGGACACTGATGTTGGGCAGAAAGGTGTGGCTTTTGTGTGTAAGGTGTTAGCTTTCCAAAGTATTCTGATGTCACTGCCTCGTCTTCTTCAACCACTAGGGCAAGATGTGAAGCAGGAACTGTGTGGGTTAGCAGCAGGACGTGGTTCCCTGTCGCAGCGTGGTATTACAACTGGAGCTTCATCCAAGACTGTCACTGCTGCAAAAAGGCACATTGAGATGAAATAATTATGAATCAGAAAAGACCTCTACTACAATGTACGATCCAATACAGCATACTTTCAACTTTGCAAGACTTGTAATAGAACGTTAGATGGAAGAAAATTATTTTGGAACATTATTATTGCTACTGTTTCAAGCAGAAGACCCGTTCAATGGCTTTCTTGCTTTTGATGGTGCAATGGGCTGCACTACTATCAGGCTGCTGTGTTGTCTGCTCCGGGAATGCTTCAATTTTTTACTGAGTACGTGTATTTTGATACAGAGGGGTGACATGGTGGCTTGGGCCTGGGTTTGAATCGAGCCTGAACCAACCTGAGTCTCTGCCTGCATGTCACACCATCACCAAAGACAGGCAGGTTGGGTGAATCGGAATTTCTGAAATGGAACCCATGAGCATGTATGAAATGATCTATGCACAAATTTTGTCTATTAAAATTGATTTTAGAACATATCAGTGTTACCAGCTTGTACTTTTCGGTGCCTCGAATATTTTGCCCACCATATTTACAGTCATATGTAAGGTAAGATAGACTTTACTGATCCCCAGTGGGATATTTGCGAGAGGAACTTTTAAATAGACAGTCTAATACAACGACCTGAGTCATATCAATCCTTCTGTGACGCGTCAACAAAATGTGAACATTTTCTCCTTTGTAAAGGTAGGATGTATTACAGGGCTGTGGTGTTACATTGCAGTAACATTAAGGTCTGTTGAGTATCTCGACCAATGAGCTGTTGGGAGTGTTGGGAGTGCAAAATTTCAGCAGCGTGAGGATAAATCTATGTATATCAGATAACATTTGGCTCCGAACTTGGTTAAGGTCATAATTATCTAACCATTATTTAGATCTGTAAACATGCAAAATATGTGCTAAAATCTGTCCTAATCTGAAATATTTAGGAAAACACATTGTTCACTGTATTCTATTCTTCTTATAATCAATATAAAACACTTCACCTTTTGAGGTTGCCATGGCAGTATGGCAATGAGTATGTTTAGAAGCTACGCAATGAGTGAATTGGGTGGGTTGTTTGGTTAACAACGTGGGCAGTGAGAGAACAAACAGAGAGAACTACAGTAGTTGGCATTTAAGCGACTAACAGCCATCCAACTGAGAGAATCAAAGTCGAAGTCTGTGAGCATTTAGATGCTTAATGAGACACACCTTGGGCTCAGGGGTCCGAGCTGGAGTCAAAAGCTCGCCAGCTTGACCGAGTGATCCCACTCTACTCGGCTGTCCTCCTCGAAGAGTCACCGTTATAGAAGTGGGGGCTTTCTGCCCTACTGACACACAAACAAAACTGCTCAGGACTAACAGCTACACATGCTAACACCCGTAAATAAAAATAGATGGACACGAGCATTTGACTTTTCCAGAGATGGAGTCAGACATGTTAGAACAGAATGGAGGCAAGTTAAGAATTTTCCTTGCAGGGTTAGGCTAGCAAATGAAATTGTTGCAGGGGCATTGCACCATGGAAAAATGACAAGCAAAAGCAAATTTGGACCCTCCATTCCGTGGAGGCTCACACAGAAAAAGAAGAAATGAAAACATGAGTTTGAATCCAGTCTTTATTGTAGGAACAGAGGTTGAGTAATATCATGTACTAATGTTATTGCTTTTCAACACAGCTTGTAGTTGCTGCAGATGATTTAATGGAGGGGTTCGCTTAATGTTATTACACAGAGAGGCAAACAAAATGAGCACAAACATAAAATGACAGCTCTGAAATACAAAACCAGTCGGATTTGGCCATTCAACTTTGGGTATCTTGTTTCATTTTGTCAGATTCTTTTGTTCTGCCTGACTTATCTTACATTTTTTTCATATCAATTGTTTCATTCATTTACATTAACAATTTTCATACATTTCTACATAAATATTATGTATCAAACATTAAATAGAGACTTAAAATTGACTTCACATTCCCATACCTATCTGAACACGAACAATGGTTGTCCTTGGGTTCTGTTCTACTGCACATCTGACTATACAAACCTGTAAGGACCAGGTTCCTCAAGGCAAATTATCTACATAGGTGCTGACAGTACTGTCCTCTACTGCAGCGATGCTCCCTGATGTAAAAAGCTAATGTTTTCAAAACAAAGGATGAATGAACTCGGGACATTCAGCGAGGCCGTCGTGTTTTGGCAGTGCGAGACATACCAGCAGTCTGGTTGGTGATGTGTGCCAAACCGGGCAAGCTGCTGGCAAGTTTAGCCAACCCGCCATTGGTAAGAAGCTGATGGATAGCAGTGGTCTTAGCCACTCCTCCGGTGGAGACCACAGGCACCGCCCGGAGAAGAGTGCTGCCACTGGTACCAATGGAGCTCAGGACCTGACCCTGGGGTTTTCCACAAACCGCCTGAGGGTAGAATAGCAGAAGATGAAGAGTTACTGAACCACTTCAACATGTGCCTAATAAAAGACTGGAGATGAATAGATGAGTCAACTCTTGTGCATTGTCTAAACACCTCATCTATAAACTTTCCATGTTATGAGTCTGCCTATTTTATGTGATAAGTGAAAGCTACATCCATCTGTACATTTCTTAATGTAGGTATCATATTAATGACACAATTAAATCATATGAGAACACCTGGATATATGGTGACTATAAAAAAAGTGATCCTAAACAGTAAATTCTGTGCTTGAAATGTTGTGGTGTTTGCTACAGACCACTTATATTTCACTCTTTGAAAATGGTCCCCAGTGGATTAATTTTGTAACTCTTACCTGCGTGCTGCCTGTGTCAGCTGCTATGGAGGGCAGACTAGGAGCTTTGGTGACAATGTCCTGAAGACTGAAACTTAGGCCTTGTAGGAGGCTGCTGGCGGAAGGTGCTGCACAAAAACACAGAAGTGAATCAATTGGGACAGACATCCCTTAAATGGAGGCACACAAACACACCAAATGAGAGTCCTGTCCAAAGGGTAAAAGTTCAGGACAGTGACAGAGAATGTGATGGTGCAAGAGGCAATCAATGATGTTTGCTTTAATATGTTTTTTCTCACAAACTGGTCTCATCCAGTTGACTGGAAACAAGATTGCACATCCCTACTCTGATCTGACAACACAGAGGGTTAGAACTGCAGTGAGTTTGAGGCTTGTGGGCTGAGATTAACACACAGGCGTGCAGGGCAGAACAGGACAAAAGATACCTTGGGCAGCAGCAGGAGCTTGTGCCTGGGCTGGTGTGGAGGACCCTGACACCATACAAGGCTGCACGCTGTTGAATGAGCTGGAGCCCAGGGACAGGGCACTAGACACGTCTGAGACACTACCAGACCTGCAGTGACACACATAACCACCAATCTACTCAGGAGCTACCTTAGCAAGGGGCTTTAAGGCCATCACTCAGCTCTCAGCCACTGAGTCCAGCACACATCAATCCCTCTGCACCAGACACACTTTTTTAGAACAGGGTGGGAGTGGGTGTGGACACTGTTGGGGATTCGGTGTTAAACACTTTTACAGTTTACAGTTAAGATTACCGTTGTCCTGTAAGTAGTCCAGAAAGCTCCCTGGCACCAGGCACAGTCTGTCCCACTGTCACTGTTAGGGGCTTCCCAGAGACACCCACTGTAGAGAAAAAGGAGATACCAGGCATGAGATACAAGCTACATAATGAGCTATATTAGATCACTCCCTGTCTCAGACTCTAAGCACCTGTATTATTTCTCTTTGTGTCTCTTTGTAATTTGTTTCTTTTTTCACCATTTGCTCTATTACACATCTGGCAGAGAGAGAATCTCTTTGAATTGCCCGTCCCAACGTTTTTTCCTTTTTACTTCTATGTTAAGGTTTTCTTTGACTTCCCGATGAGCTTTTGGCTGGGTCGGGAAACATTTGTTGTGTGGGCCTATAAGGCCCTTTGACTTGGCTTGAAACTTAAAACTTGACTGAATTCATGCATAATCTTCAGAGCAAAACTCTGAGCAAGAGTAAGAGATTAGAGAAAATACCACTGTAATTTGACTGTCTATCCTGTAGGCCCACTGCGTCCTTTTATTACCCAAAATGAAAAAAGGCTGAGCTTTAGCATGGTCTTATATTTACCCTGATGTTTTTAACCAAAACCATCAAGTTATGAAGGAATTAATTCAGACTCACTACCTTCTTGTGCAGCAGGACCAATGGCTCCCCCTGCTGATTCTCCTTGGGAGACAATTGTGACCTTAATTTTGGCTCTCTTGGAGGCTTTGCTCTGAGTGGGGCTGGGAGTCTGCCTCCTCTTGCCATGGGTCCTTAGCTCATCTCTGTCCAGGCCCTCCATCTGATCACTGGAGACTGGCACTGCAAAACAAAATACACATATAAACAAAGAGAACCAATTATTGAACTGCAGAGTTGGCTTGACATAGGGATATCTTATTTTTCTGTAAGACCACTTGGATTTCATCTCTGACATTTTCACTTCACTTAATATTGCCTGCAAATCACAATGTAAGCCCTTGCAAATGAAAGATATTAGTCAAAGTTAGAAAAATGTCACATTCAATACACGACAGCGGGTGTGTAGTGAAAAAAAATCTCTACATTAATTTAATACAATTAGGGCAAGAGAGGCAAAAGAGACTGAAGAAAGAGAGAAAGGAGCAGGGATAGAAACTTACCAAAAATACAAGGAGGGGTGCCAGGAGGAAGAGTTTTCCTCACAAGCACGTTTTGTTTCATAAAAGCGGCAAACTGAGCTGGAATGAATTGGACAAAAAAGCCGGAGAGGAAAGTTTGTAGGAAGAAAAGAGACAGAGGAGGAGAGGAGAGTATTTCAGGCACGTTCCATCTTGCCCCATCAGATGTCGTGACGTGATCTCTAAAAGTGCATTCTATTTACAACCATGTCTGCTTGCTCTCACACAACAACCCCTGTCTGCTCAGCATTTGCAGAATGTCAGCAGAAGTTGAGGTGAATAACTCACTGGAACAACAAGTGGGACAAATGGGAGACCTGTATACGCACAGGTATGAAGGATTGCTGGGCACATGTTGGAGCATGTGAAAGGCCACTGTGATGTCAGTGTATCCACAGTCCAAATGAACCAACCTTGGGCTTGCTTGTGTGTGAGCACTGTGCCAGAGCGCTGCATGTGTGTCTTCAGGAGCTGTGTAGCTGTGATCAGACTGGACTTCTGTGCTGGTGACAAACCAGATGTCTTGGGTTTAGGACTTGAAGTTGGGCTGCTGCAGACACTGGACAGATCCTGAGGATGACGATGATGCCAGGTCATGTAAGATTATATCATATTTTAATGTAAATGTACCAGGCTTGATGTGAACACAGCTGTACTAACTGCAAAAGAGTGGTGCACAAACTGACCCATGAACAGTTTGCAACATTAGATTAAATACAAGTACAAGCCGAAAGTAGTGGTGTTTTTCCTCTCCTAAAAATCTCAACAGCCAATTTTTGTTTTTTTATTTCTATTTTTGCCTTAGCTCTTTGGTAATAGATCTGCACTTAATTTAATAAATCTTTAAGGATAATTTAAGATTCTTTTTTCCTCGATTTTGACATGTCTTGAGAACTTTTCTTGAAACCCCCCCAAAAACATAAACCTTAGAGGCTGAACACTGAAAAAGTAAAAGACATTGAATAAAATGAGTGCAATATAATAACTTTCAGGTTCTTCTGAAAACTAAATAATAATATATACTAAAATAATAAATACTTTAACTCTATCAATGTTATCAAAAAAATGAATAAAAAATAATTTTTTAGCTGACATTCTGTCGTGGAAAATCTCTAAGGCTGACCTCTGAACCCGAGGGGGAGATGGGAACTCTAAGCGCAGGAGAGGAGGGTCGTCCTCTCTCCATGTCAAAGGGCACCTCCCTTCGAGGCCTCTTCTTTTTCTCTGTGTCCAGGTCCCTCATCTCTCCTGGACCGTGGCCATGGCCCTCGGCCCGTGCAAGGACACCAGATAAGAAGTCTGAAATCTCATCCTGCAGACAAATCAAGGAAGAAGAACAATGTTCAATGTTTAGGATCATGTGTGATGCCCACAGATTTTGCTGATTGTCAACGGTCCACTACAGCACCTTCTGACAGTTTCATGCACTAACCTGAATACAGCGGTCTACCATCGTCTGTGTCAGTCCATCGGCCTTCATTTTTGCAGAGTTCATTCTACAAATAAAGAATAATATAAAAACAACATCTGTGGCACGAATAAATTTCATATTCATTATTGTACCACCAACCCAAATTGATGACTGACCTGAGGTTATCGTCAGAACCTCCCACCACAACCATGCTGTTATCTGCCCTCAACTTCTCTCTGAACTCCTCCATGCCTTCGGTGCTGCACTGCAGAGCGTTCTGGCCGACTACAAATAACACTGGGGTCTTCATATCCAGCAGTGGATCATCCACATCCTGCCCGCCGGTGAAATCAACCATCCATCAAAATTCCCAGATTGAGAGCTGAGCTCCAGTTCATAAAAACAAAAAGTAAATTGATATGAAAAAAGAAAATTTACCCCTCTTGGCCCGTTGACAGTTAGCAGGGGGAAACCAAGACACACCACGGCAGTCAAATACTCCATCAAAGATACCTGCAGGTTAAAGGTTGAATTAACTTATGCCATGCTTATATTTCATGAGAGAAAACCAAACATTCAGCCTGATATCAGACAATTATGAGTGTAAAAAGCAGCCTTACGTGACAGGCGATGAGAGCGCCTACATTCCACCCAACCAGGATAATGGGCTTATGGGGGAAGTGACTGTGAACCTGGTGTTTAGATTGACAACATAGAATCAAAAAAGTTGTATTAACGTGCAGGACTAACATAGACAAAATGATTATTTTTACAGTGGCTTTTGTTAGTAAGTATAATTTATTTAAATAAACCTAACCAGATAGCCACATCGATTTTACCAGGAATGGCAAAGGACGCCTATATATACACACACATGTTGCAAGGAGTTACCCCCCTGGCCCAACCCACTCATTAAAAAGGTACTACATTTTAAAATTTCACACATCCATCCAATCCTGCCTCAAACAAACACACAACACTCTTCAGTCTGCTTTTCAAAGATGACATATTACTGGCAGACATTAGGTCATCAGGCAGTTTGTCCCAGAGCGGGAACCATGCTCTCCCACAAGTTTTTGATTTAATTCCCAGAACAATTAGGAGACATTGGCTAATGATCTGAGAGGTCTGGTTGGATTATAGGCAGTGAGCTGTCAGACATGAAGTCACGGGTCAAACCATTTTTACAGTTTTATAGATATTAAGTAACAACAATAAGTACAACTGCTGAAATCGATTCTATTAAGTATATGAAGCCGATTAAGTGATCTGAATATAGGTAAGTGGTCAGTTTTTCTCATCCTAAAAAGCCTGCTGCCTTTTATTACGAACTAAGCAGCCAAAAATAAAATACTTCATCCTAGGGCGATATTGCCTAAAAATAAAATCTCAGATTTTTTCACACCAAATTCAATTTATAATTTTAATCGATTTTTTTCCCTTTTTAAAAATTTCAGAGTGAGACACATTTCTCCCTCTTGGCTGCATGCCTCTGTTTGAGATGTTGAGATAAATTGGTCGTGCTGCTGCCTTTAGCTGTAACAACCTTTGAACAAACTTTGCAGCGGACTGTGGTTTGTTTGAGAGCTGATTCCGCAAAACTGAACCAGCTCCAAGCGACTGACGAGACTGTTTATTCGGAACGCACTTAATGATTGCGGTGATGTTGACGTGTTTGTCTGTGTAGCGTGTCTCTGTCTCTAAGTACAGGAGGAGGTCGAAGCTCACCAAGAATGACAGAAGCCAAAGGCAGCGGTGGAGGAATTTAGAAAGAAAATCTTGATTTTTATTTTAACAATGGTCCTAAATCACAAATTCGAATTAATTAGCAATATTAATTTATCGCCCAGCCCTACTAAATCCTTATTTTCCAACAGGTGCTCATCCTTCTTTCAAATTAACCAACACAGTATAGCCAGTATATCATGTAACATGTTACCGAAAATCTCTAAGGTAAAAGTAATTTGAAAATCTAAAAATGTCAGTTAAGACATTAACTTGAGAGTGCAAAAGATGGGTTTTGTCTGACCATAAAGATAGTGACGGTTTCATACATATAAATGTAACTATCACAAGGCAGCTACAGTAAAATAGTAGCACAATTTAACAAACCTACCTCCATAACCTTGGCCCTGACAGTACCCAGCATGTGCTCTAGACATTGAACGATGCTGACATTGGCTCCGCTGTTCACATGAGTATGGACTGGAATAACCTGACATACAGACAGTTATTAGAGCCACTTTTCTGACAAACAGATATCTGGATTCTTTGCAATGCAGATGAAATTGTTTTATGACTTCATACCTTTCCAAAGCAGGAGAGTTGAGATTGCCAGAATCTCATTCGCCGTGAGGTAGAGAGGGCAGGATTACTTGGGCTTGATGGCGCAATTAAGATGAGAGGGGAGCCGGGAAGTTTACTCTGAAAAATAAAGAAAACACAAAACATGTAGTCTTTAAACCAATTTTTATGAATAAATATTTTTAGAGGGAAAAAAAGTAAATGACTTACTGGTTTGTTTTGAGATAAAACTCCAACAGCTGGATCCCAAGGACGTTTCAGCAACAGTGACAGGGCTTCTACACTAGGAGTTCCAGTCTTGGCTGATGACAACAGCATTCTGTCTATCAGCGAGGGCAACTGTCCAGACACAGTGTTTGAAGCAATGAGTCAAGACAACAAGGAGCTTACATATATGCTGGCACACGCACCTACTCACAAGAAAAGCATTATCACCTGTAACTAGTCATTCAGTTATGAAGAGCCTACCTTGCTTTTGAGAGTTTGCAGGACATCCAGGTAAGCAGCAAGCATAGCGAGACTCAAAGATTCAATCATGGTGGTGTGTAACCACTGGGTGAGTTTGATGTCCCAGTTGACACTGGCTAGCGCGTGTCGCACCTTCCTGGCACATTTGTCTACTGCTACCCTTCGCAAAATTGGCTCATTGGAGGCCTGAGAGGGAACAAACACGGCCAATCCACCATTATACATGATATATATATATATATATATGAGTATTAGAATGAAGAAGAGCTTTGGAAATAGCAAGCTTTAGTTGATATGACACTTGTCTTAAAAAGTGAAACTAAAATAGCACCAGAGCTCTTAACTTAGAAGAGCCTTTACAATTTCTACCGGCATCTCAAAACAACAATAATTTATCAGCACTTCAAGTTTAACACAGATAAACAACAATCACTTGCCTAAAATATACAAATTAAAAATGCTGACTCTGACTACTGACCATTATGTATAAAATGTCACTGTAAAAACTGAACTGAATCACTTCTTTTAGATGACAAAATGATGGTGATAAAAATTAATTTTGATTCAGTATTTGGTTAATTTATCAAGCAAGGAACACCAAGACAGACAAAACTATAACCTCAGCTTTGACAGCACAGTGTTCCTTAATTTTGTAACATTTAGCAGCAAGACACCAAACAAAGTTGAACTCTTTTCAAACTGGAGCTTAAGACCACACAGAACACTAAAGCCACAACACGGAAGAATGACATAAAAATAAGATTTAAAAGAACAAACAAAACAAAAAAAAACAACAGCAAAACTCACATTTTCATTAGCCAGACGGGCTAGTCTTTCAGCTTGTAGAGCTTTAAGTACTTTATTGAACAACTTGTTCTGAGCCACTGACCATCCGGTCCTGAAACAGAATAAAGTGGATTACTAAAAAACTGTCGGTACGTCGCACTGTAGACTAGCTAGTTTCAGGTTTAATATACATTGTCAATAACTGCAAATGTCAAATGTGAAAGTCTCCATGTATTTACTTGTTTATGTGTTCTTCCCAATCATCAGGAGGTGGAGGGTTATCAGCGACAGTGCGAGCAAACAGAACATGGCGCTCACACTCCTTCATCACACTAAGGGCTTTCTGGTTGTCATATAAAGGAACGGGTGTAGGCGTGACAGTTTCCACATCAATTAATGGATCGGAGTCTCTGCAAACATAAAAAAAATAAAGTTAATATGGAGCATTAACAGTGTAATGGTACATCAACTCATTAATTTTATTACTAAGTACTAATTTCATCATGAAACTCGGAAATTGGTCTGACACATGCCTTAACTAGAAATCTCCTTATTTGGGATTGCATTATTGCTAAAAGCAAAAAGTCACAACGCAGCAGTGCTATCAGACAACTGTGTGGCACCTACGATGTAAAGACAGTACACCCACATTTTATCTGCTGTCTATATTATATGTTTAGCATGTCTGTTTGAAGATAACACAATATGGTCAAGTGCAGATTGGATTGATCAGGGCTGGGAATGCTTGTCAAACATTTCCTACTACGAAAAATACTCATATATGTGGGACACTAAGAACAGCTATTTTGTTTTGATCGTGTTGGAATGTATATGTAAAACACTACTGGTCATAGTGTTACCTGTGCAGCCTGTATGATTTTGGCAGCCAATGAGGTAATCTTTAATATCGTAATTGACTTTATAATCCAATATTACTAGGTCTTAGGTTGGATTATATCATAACGTCTCATAAACTCAGATGGCAGGCTGATCAAAAGATCAAGCTCTTGTACTCAGTGATGGTGCATATTTCTGATAGATCCGCTTAACTCACGACAAGGCTTCGGGCTGGCGACGAGGAGAAACAAACAGCGTCCTGGTTGGCCGGGCACTGCTGGCATCAGGGTGGGCATTCCACGGCTTGGCATAGCTGTGGTCCAGGAAAACCAAATCCAACTCGCGTTCATGAGCTGATAACTGGAATAGCAAGGAGGTGCCCATCTTCCGTGCTGACACCTGGAAATCCTTATCCCCACCTCGGTGCATTCTCTCCCGATGCCCAACAGGGCTCAACAGCTAGTAAAGATTCAGGTCAACCTGGTGATCAAAATGTAAACAAAACAGTAATTCTACCTTAAATTCCACTCGAGACCTTAGCTAACATCTAAAACCGCCCCACAGAGGTACCAAGAACCAAATGTGGAACATCCATTAACGATATTTTACCATTTTATATTCGTTTCACTTGCTTGAGGATTAGACAGAACTGCCAGCGGAACACAATTCAACGTATTTAAAAACATTAAGCGCGAATAAACGTAACAATGTTAATCAAAAGGCTAGACGGCTAACATAGCAAGCTAATGTTAACATGCTAACCATCTAACTGTGTACTGGTGCGCACCTTTTATCGCTCTTACTCCATATTCACCACAGCCTCAGTTCTTCGTGTGAGCTTTAGTAGGCCAAAAGTGAAACAATTTATTGATGGAACAAAAGTTGAAGCTAGCAACAAAACACAAATATCTACTGCGTGTTATGCTTCGCTTCCTTTTGTTGCGTAATACGTTGCCATGTTGAGTATTACGTCCCCCTTTCCTTTCATATAAAAGCAGGGGAAAAGAACGCAGTCAATTTCGACTAACCTGGCAACCCGGCGTGTGGCGCGTACGTTGGTGATAATTGTAAAACCCGGGCTGGAATTACGGACACTGGACGAAGCGTTTGCTTCGCCTCTCTTAAACTAGAAACATTAGTTTCTGAAACGCAAACTGTGGAGATTTATATTTAAATAATTCAACTCAAGTATGCCCTCTACAGTTATTTACTGGGGTCTCAAATGAGATCTAAAACTTTCGTGTTTAGTTTGTTGAGAAATTGGCTCATTTTTATGCACACAATGAGGAAATACAGTACCTGCGTGTAGGAATGCAAATTCCCTGCAATTTATTTAAAGTGACCTCATGAAACACCAGGACCACCCTCTGATTTAAGTCCAAAGGTCTCTGCGGACTCACTGTTTAAAAAGATCCCTTCAGGCAAATACAATTTATTTCATAATCTTGTCTAAACACTACTCATAGCTGACTGCCACGATGGTGAGTTTTGGTTTGAGTTTCTTTTATGTCAAGCTCCTGTTATTTGTAATCAATGTTACATGTAACTTTGAAGAATAAAGGTAAATGTCTTTTCCTTTTTCCTATGAAGAACTACTTGACTCTGGCTGTGCTGCTGTGTGCTCTGCCTGCAGTGTCATATGCGTCTTGCTATCGTAAAGATGTGGATGGTAAGAGATTATATATAGATACAATTTTGTAATATCTTATTATTAATGTTATTCATACACTTATTGTTAATATTAATAATTTATGTCTTGACAGCCAAAACCCACTGTGTGGATGATGTTGACAAGACGATGCATGCTGTGGGATCTTCCTGGAGAAACAGCGAATGCATGGACTGTACTTGCGAGGAATGCTGCACTTCGTAAGTAGACAGCTTTTTATGGAGAGAAAGTCCATCCAGTTCAGGATACATAATTGCATTGTCTTACATTGTGTGATTGCAGGTACGGCATCCCAAGACCCATTCCTGATGACTGCGAGGCAGTGTTGGACAGAAATGCATGTCAATACATAGTCTACAAGAAAAACGACCCCTCCGTGATCTGCCCTATTTATGGTTTAGTGGGGTAATGATCTGGCATACTTGACGTAATAACAGATGTTGTGATTCTAAATAAATTTGGGATTAAGGAAATAAATAAAATCTTGATCTTTATGTGTTTTCATTCTTTCCATCCATCTTCATCAACTCTCCACCCAACACACTAAATCGTGTTCAATAGAGCACCTGACAAGCCGGAGGCATCATTGTCAGGGACTGAACCCAGACTTAGTGTTTGCATTTCCCTTTTCCTTCACCCAGAGGCCAAAGCTTGCGCTCTAACTATCTAATTATTCTGACCTGCAGGCACTATTTGTTCATTTGTGTTTTTTCGTTGATATTATTGACCAATTTTAAAATAATTAATTATGCATCAGGTCTCATGTGGATGCAGTACATGCCTGTTGAGGCAGATTTTTTACAAACTGTTTTTCATTTAAAATTTTAAATTATGTAAGGGTCCTGTGCCTCCATTTTTGATTTACATATCTTCATCTTGCTAAGCATACCAAAACAGAGCTTAGAGGTTATTGTGTCTCATCTGTTTCATATTGGAACCTAAACAACTTATGTTGTTTGTATGAGGTTACAGGCTACAGCCAGTAACTTACAATGTGTTTTCAACAAATATTTGTTACAATTTCGCATGTTTTATGAAGGTGGAAACAATGCTGGGGGCATTTTATCCAGAGTTTGTTTGAGGTTCAAAAAGCCGTTGTGGTTATCATATCTTAGATGAGTTCCAACTAAATAGTTTTTCATGTTTGGGAAGAGCTGAAAGTCTCAGGGGCAATCAGATAAGTTAGGGATGAGTCAAAATCATGGATAACAGCCAATGCAAGCACTGCTGTGTGTAGGCGGATTGTTTGTTCATTTTGTACACTTGGCAGAAATAAATACATATGCAAAAACTTAAGAGGATTTTTAGAACTTCCACAAAAGAATATTACAGACCTCACTTCTTTGTGTATCTGGCTCAGAATTTATCCGCCAAAGCATGTATGTTAGGTACAGTACTAAATTTATTTTGTGTCTTTTGCCTATAAATAAACTGAAACGATCCATGGTTCCATTTCATTACATCCCACTGCGAGAATGATTCAACATAGACTTATTTCACTAACATTGCAGCCGACCATAACACGTCCTGAGCGACTGAGACAGGAGGAGGGTTGTGGGTGGAGTGGATCTCCTTTGAGAAGATTCATGACACCTTGTACTGAAAGCTGGAGATGACAGTTACCACCAGTGGAACACGGAACTTTCAGAGGCTGTATGACGGATAAAAACACATAGTTCACAAATTTCAATCTATAGAGACACCTGATGACCCACTCTGGGCAGAACCATTCTTAACTCAGGAGAGATGCAGCCATACAAGTGAGGAGGCTCAAAACTGATACTACCAAGAACAACACAATGGACACTTATTGGATATAATGCCTACGGCCCAAGAATAATTACAGCGTCTTTCAGAATCATGTATAAGAAGATGAGCATGACTGTTACCCAGTGAAGCATGCCAACTAATGACAGTGATGAAGCAAAGAAGTATCAGTTTTACAAAGCAGTTTTTGATAGTTTAGTCACTGTTTGAAAGGTGCTAATTTTGCTATCCCGACAGACCACAACCCCTTCTTGTATATTGAAAAGGCCAAAATGAAAATTAGACACGTGAACAAATGCGGGTCACTAAATTGCCGCATATTATTTCAATTTGGGAAAGTCTCTTTGGTCCTTTTGAAAATGTAAAGAAGATACTGATTGTAAAATATGACAGTGCAGCATGAAATTGAGAGCTTGAGTGCAAACTGCTTTCTTTTTTAAGAGTTGTTTATGCAATTCTGCTTTAGTGTGATTGGTACAGCAGAGAGAAAGACAAGAAGGACAGGGTGGAGAGAGGGGATGACTCTCAGCCAAGGGCAGAACCATCTAAACCACATGCACTCTACCAGGGCGGTGCAAACTGTTTTCTTAGTTAATCAGGATCAAATCCATGTTTACATTTCCAATGAAGCAGCATTATCAGGAACACATGCAACGTGGCAATATTGCAACGTGGCAATATTGCAACGTGGCGCTGCTGCTTTTCTTTTGCTTTGGTCCCAAGAATAAGTAGCAGTTAGATGTCAAGCGCCCTTTCTTCTTACTAGGTCAGAAGTGTCAAAGGGTTCAGAGCAATGACCAAAAGTCTCTGAAAAAAGACCACTGAAAAGACCTATTGAGGTCATGAAGATTCTGGTTGCTAAAGCGACTGCATCAAAAGTAGCTAATGCAAGTGACATGGATTATTTAGGGTTGTGTCGACTAACTGGTGCACTTAATTGTTTTGTCTATATTGTGGAACTGAGATGTATACTTAGTATCAACTGCAATATGATGAGGGTGACTGATATGTAAAAGCTGTCATTACCATGCATTATGCGGTTACATCAATCTCTTTTGTTACTCGCACTTTTGTTACCTCGCATTAGTAACATCACAGTCTGAGAGGATTTACTATGGTGTTGATGGAAGAGAATTGAGTGTAATGGAAAGGGTTAACTCCTTCTGTCTTAATTAAATCAAGATCATTTTTTGTTTACTAATGTGTGAGCTTTGAAAGGAATGTACCATTTGGCATTAAGAGAGAGTGGCTTCAAATATCAATAGTTAAAGAGTTTTTGTATATAATTCATGATTAAACATGATAGAAAAAGCTCTTTGTACATTTAAAATGATCCATGTAAATGTTTATACTGTATTTTTATGTAATAATGAAAACTCTGCTTGGCATTTTAATTTTGACTGGGGTAGTTCAGCTCCATGGTTTAAAAGGAGGGAGCGTCCATCTGCTCTCAGTCTCTTCTTTAGCACTGTGAGAACAGGTTTGTATTTTATTACCTTGAGAAAAATTAAGAGAAAAATTTGTCTTTTCAAACATGTTGCCAATAATGATTCTTGATGACTTTGGTAAGGTGGTTCTATTTAATGTGTAACTGTGTGAGTCAACTAGTTCACCAGCAGTAGTATGCAGTAGGGTAATACAGACAATTCAATTTTCATCTCTTTAATATTATATCATTATTAGTTTTAAATGCTTACATGTTTATATATATTTTATATTAACTTGTACTTTTACATATATACTTTTATATTTTAATGTGATATTTCTGCTGTTTTATATTGTCATAGTTACTAAATAATGTGTTGTATTTTGTATTTTCTCAAAAAACAACAGTTCGTGATTTTCTAATTCATATATGTTTTACTTTGCTCTTTGACTATGAGAAACCAACAGCTTGTCGGCTCACTGCATTTTATTATTTTTTACAGTAAAAACCAGTCAACCACACCCACTGTGTTCCTGGCAAAATATTCTTCCAGTTACCTAACAAGTCTGACTGCCACCATGGTGAGTTTTGTGGCTACCAAAATTGGCCAATGTCATTTGTCAGCAGCTGTTTTTGTAAAATATTTGTTCAACTACAGTTATGTGTATTCATAGAATGGAGTTGTGGTATATAACAGCGTGAAATAACGCAAGTTGTGGTTATCAAAATGACGATTTTCAAAATTAGACACCATGTTTAACATGCACGTATGATAAACATACAGTATTTCTCTGTCCTTTGAAGAAATACTTGGCTCTGGCTTTGCTGCTGTGTGCTCTGCCTGCAGTTTCACACGCTCAATGCATTGCGAAGCAAGTGGAATTTGGTAAACAAAACCAAAAAATAAAATTTGCATGACTGAATAAATACATATCCATTGATTGATTGATATTGATGTTTTGTCCGTTTATATTAATAGGTGCAACTGAGTGTAAAGATCATATCGATGGCACCATGCATAAAATCGGATCTTCCTGGAAAAACAGCGCTTGTCAGGACTGCACTTGTACGGGTTGTTGTGCTTCGTAAGTATAGCTCACAGCGTTTTTGGAGGGAAAGTCAATTCATCCTGCTGGATACGTAATCGCATTTTCTCACATTAACTGTTTGATTACAGGTACACGACACCGACATTATTTCCTGATGACTGTATGTCGGTGTTTGACAAAAAAGCCTGCAAATACATAGTACACAAGATAGACAACCCCGCCGAGCTCTGCGACATTTTTGCTGCAGTGGCCAAGTGATGGAATCAGTGATCTGCCGTTCTTAAAGAAGTTCTGAATAAAACTACAAGCAAATAACTCAATTTTGTCTGTTTATTCTTTCATGCATAAGCTGATTGTTTTCATCAGGTTCGTCTTAAGTTTGAACATAACTCTCCACCCAATAATTGAGTTCCCAACCAAGCTGGAGGCATCACTATCAGGGACTGTAACCAGACGCTCCAGGTAGTGTGTTTACTATTTGTTGATGTGTGTGTGAGCCAAATTTATACCTATATCGGAAAATACCAGCTACGCATCTGCTCTCACGTCGGCCCAGTATGTGCGGTGTGTATGGAATTATATATATATTTACAATTACACACAAACAACTTCTCTAGTTTTGGCTGACAGCCACCATGGTGCGTTTCACAAATAAACCCATGGTTATTATTTGTAGTGTGACCTAAGTTTTGGCTCTGTTTGCTGATGATGTGTCACACGCAACATGAAATTATTGACATGACGAAAGAAAACAATGAAGACTTACTCTAGTTGCAAAACTTGCCGTTACTGTAACAGTTTACAAAATGACTTTAGTCGTATCGTATGAAAACATTTTACTCTTAGACATTTTCCAGATATGATTTTCTTGCCCAGACACCTAAATCTGAAAGAAAGAATATAAATATACATAATGAAGATGAATTGTTGATGATTGATCTGTCAATCTATCTTATAGTATTGTGCATTGTGGGCAAGACAATCCAACATGTTTATATGTCTATAATTCTCAAATGAAAAGTGCCCCTGTCCAAGCATACATCCATCAGGATCAAATTCCAATCATTGATACATATGAAATATGAAACCTGATTCATTTTGTTAATAAGATTGGTGTATTACAAGTGACAAAATATCTAAAAAAAAATCATTTGAAATAAAAATAGTAAATCCTTCCAACAAGTTTCATCATGTAAATAAGTTTTGGAGCAATCCTGCTAACAAACCATGTGGGCAAACACTCATTAGCAACGGTAATAAACAGACCAAACAAACCAAACCTTTCTTTGATACACAGTATGCGCCATTTCTGTTGATATAAAGTGGATGTATTACCTGAAAGTGCAGTCCAGTCCGTTTGGGAGCCGGTTGTTTCTTTCCTTTATAATAACAAAGATTCAGTTCGTCCACGTTGGTTGTAATTTAGGCTTCGGCAGACAGGCCACGCGATCTGTGACGTAACGTTATTCTTCGTTGCATTTCTGTCACGCGCGCACAGTTATGGTTCCCGCGTCTTGAAAAACCACGTGACCGATGACGTTGCAAACACGTTGGCGCCTCATTGTCGATTTTGAATCACGTGACCAGAGCGGTTTAACAGGAGCGGCTTTGAAAATTTTCGGGATCCAAACACAACTTTCTGTGCATTATTTTATTTTATTTGTATTTTTATTTGTATAATCATTTCTGCTTTTTGCTCACTTATGACGCGAGTAAGACAGAGATCACGCCGGTGAGAATATTTGAACCAATTTAACACCATGTCCACTGATAAATTAATCGGTGATTGAGAACACTTTGAACAGACTGTTAACATAATTTCTCATAATCTCATAATTTCTAGAACATTTCTGATTCTGTAGAAAAATATTATTTATTTATTTGATTTACTTTCTTTTACATTTCTATTCATTGTGGATGTATTAGGTACAATAAAGTTTCCCAGAATACACCGTGGTACTTGGTGTTTTTGGAAACGTTGGTTATTTTTCTACAATTACAACTTTGTGAAGATGGACCCAGTTATGGATTTTGAGATCTGTGGAATAGTAGACCCAGTTGCCTATTCACAAGGGTGAGTGCCTGAATTACAGTGGAAAGCTACAGTGTGTATTCATACACTAATGATCGGCAGATGTAGGTTGATTCACCACTTATCGCCACTAGGTGGCAGGACAATCAAAAGTATTTCGTTGTTCCCACTTCATTGTCTTCGTCAATGTCTCTTTGTACACACGCACACAGAAAGAGAGAGAGAGAGAGACTTTCAGAGTTTGTGAGTTAGTTAAACATTCAGGGTGTGAGGATGAGTCTCAGCTGCACAGCCTTTTTATAAACAAAAAGCAGCTACAGTGTGAAGCTGTGGAGCTCCTCACATCTTCAAGTGCACGCTGGCTGTGACACATCAGAACCACAACATTCATGCATTCTCTCTCTTATCCACCTCACTCTCAGTTAGACTCATTGAACTCTGGATTTTACTGCTGTCTGCAATGCTGAAGACGCCTGTGGGGGACTGAGGAAGAATCTGGGAGAAGGATTATCTTTGCCACTGTTTGATGCCTTTTTATACAATCTGCAGAGGCTTCCTCAGCTGGGATAATGGCTTTATACTGGAGCAGGAGCGTCTGGTTTCCAGTGGTTTTTGGGGCTATCCTGGTTGTTCTTAGTACTGGGAATGCTGGACCAAACCAAGGCAGAACACAAGCTGTGTCGTCCTCGTGCATTGGAGGCTTCGATCTGTATTTTGTCCTGGACAAGTAAGTTGGTCCCTCTTCTCTACTTGACACCATTAAGGAGCAAGAGCAAATGGGGTGTTTATTATTGATAAATGAAATGCATGCAGATACGAGAGAGGCTGAAATTGGTGAAAATAAAAGAAATGATCATTATTATTATTATTATCTTCATTATGTCTCTAGGTTGGGTTTGCAGAGGTTTGCCTCCACTGGCTGAGCCTTTGTCTTGTGGTTTTGCTAAAATGAACTAATGGTTTTATTATACTATTCTTTAGCTTTTGGATAACCATCTGAGACAGAGAATGACTCACAAGTGCGATAATGATGTCAGCAAAGTTTTTGACGCAACGCCACCTGCTGTCATGTCATGTAGGAA
The DNA here is from genome assembly GCA_900303265.1 of Brotula barbata. Classification (NCBI taxonomy): domain Eukaryota; kingdom Metazoa; phylum Chordata; class Actinopteri; order Ophidiiformes; family Ophidiidae; genus Brotula; species Brotula barbata. The sequence continues at coordinate 26,484 of OMNV01008820.1, forward strand.
AAGTGTCGCCGCTGAGATTTTAATCAGACTCGCTAAGATCCAAATAATAAAGTAAACGATGCTTCATTCATGCGTAGGTGGAATTCATTCAGCAACATCTGTTCAGCGTCGTTTAATAGACGTGTTCCAGATGGTTGAGGAATGGATGGACGATGGTGCAGTGATTTCATTGAGCATGACCTACATTTCAGTGTGATATATGTGTGCAGATTGTGATGAGTGGAGGTGTGTTGGTATTCCCAGGCAGACTGACCTCTGCAGCTTAACTTCCTTCTTCGGACGTTTTAACACAATCAGTGCCTTTGTGTGTGAAACAGAGCACCTCATCTGCATCTCTGATATGCACACTGGACATCACTGCTCAGACAGCTTCTGTGTTTGTCTTATCAGACACAACACATCGGCACTTGATCACATGATTCGCATTAATAATCCTTAGATTTTATTGCCAAATGCCAAAAGTTTCCAAAAGTATTTGGACACATGCTGGGTGAAATCAGTGTAAAATTATCTATAATAAAGTGGAATTTATGGAAATTAAAAATCGCCATCGCTTTATATTTAATCGTAAAAAAAGGACATAAAGCCTCAAAAAGAACAATCTGAATTTTGAAAAAAGTTTTAGGATTCTTTTTTAAATTACACATCTTGAAATTGCAAGACTTTTTCATTTCGAGGCCCTTTAAATGTATCCAAACTATTTGCCATAAAGTGGCCATCTATTTGCAAGTATGTAAAGGGTTAAAGGGTAAAAGTAATACTTTTGAGCTGGTGTCATGATGTACAACGTAACTTAAAAGGGAAATGAATGTCATTGACTGATATCATCACAGATAAGTGAAAACAGCTCAATGTCACTTTTGATATCAAACTTTGACAGATGCTCAGTTTTTTGGAGCTATAAAGCTGTGACTTATGAGTAGAACTGAATAGTTCTATACGCTCCCTTGGCCCTGTTAGGAATACTTATCCAAGATGCAGTGTTTGGCTCCTAACACAACAATTTCCTCGTGACATTTGTGTTTCGCAAACCTGGGTTGAAACCATGTTTTTCACCACAAGCCAGAATGTTTGCCAACTAGGACAAATGTATCCTCCAAGTCATTATTGTCTTATCTGGAAGACTGTTTTTGCGGTTGACCCCAGCTGTGGCTGCTCCCTCCCCCCCTCTTTACCCCCACTGCTTAGAGAGTCTCTCACTCAGGAGGTGCTGATGGATTTTCCAGCCGTCCTACAGTAGACGTCAATGCCAACTCTGCAGCACTCTGCTGTTTCACCGAGGGGAAATTAGACAGTTGTGCGTAATAAGAGTGTATTTGTTACCATGAGCCATGGTTTAAAAACAGACTCAGCGGCATGTGTGATCTGACAGTTGCTTTATTTTTTTCAGCACGCTTGTTGCAGTTGCCGTTACTCTGTTTTTACTATCTTTTCTTTAAACAGAATCCCCACAGTGACATCCTCCACCTGCTCTCACTGCCCGATTCCTCTTTTCCTTTCTCTTCTGCGTCATGTCAGTATAACCTTTTCTCCATTAGGTCCAGATGTTCCAGTGTTTCAGCCTATTGGCTGGCCCGTTTGTGCTGAGACATGGCAACAGTGGAAATCTAACAATGAGAAATGTTGTGAGGAGTGTAAATGAAACAAGTTATGATAAGAGTTAACAGGTTCCGAACAAAAAGAAAGCATGCAGGCTTCATCAACGTCTCCCTGTGGCTTCTTTGTTGACATTCATCATACGTTACTCACCAGAACACAACATGAGCATTCTGAAGGTGTAACAAAACATATTCTGTTCGCCCTGGAACCATTGTTTGTGCATTGTTTACATTCATGTTTACTTTCTTATTCTTAGAGTTTGCAAACAGCTCCAAAGGTGCGTTATACTGCCACCTACTGCTTTGAAGAGCAAACTAGCAACTATAAATCATCTTTGGCTTATAAAAATCAAAAAACTATTTTCCACTTTACTGCTTAACCAGGGCTGTAGTGGTAAAAAAAAAAAAAGAAAGAAAAAAAGATGAGCAAATTTTGAATATCTGAAGCATCTGTCTCACGACGGTGGATAAACTTCAAAATTCAATCGCCAATATACGAGATATGAGTCTAGAACAACTGACAGCGTATCATATAGCCGATCCCTGTTCGCCTGTTAAGTGAATAAATAAAAAAAATATAAATAAATAAATAAAATCAAACAATACTCAAATAAGTTGTGGGGTCTTTGATGACTTGATCCCATTTTCCTCAAAACCTGCGCTAGAACAAGTCCATAAACGGTCACAAAAAAGTGAGTAAGCGCTATGTTGCTTTCAAAAAGCCTCCTAAACGCCATTTAGCCTTAAGTACGGCCCTGCAGTTACACATTAAATTCAACCTCACTGAATGCTTCTTCACACATCGCCTTTATCTGATCAACAGGCCTGAACTTTAACTAATTTGACACTCAGGCCTGAGTGAGAACGTCCCTAAAAACATTCAAATGTAGAAACTACTTTATATTCTTCATATTAAATTATTGAATAATAAAAGGTTAATACCAGTCTTATGCATGTACACCCTCCTGCACGTACTATTCCTACTCAATATAATGAGTATTTGATTAGGAGGTGATTAAAGCGTCTACACTTGTCAGATTCTATATGTGGGGCATTGTAATCTAAATAACATCTTCTTCTCAAGAAATTCATAAGGAAATGATGACTAAGACATTGAAGACAAAACAGAAAGAATACATCAAGATGCTAATCAAAACATTGCTCAACAGCACAACTAGTGGTCAGGTCAAGTAAAACATTTGATGCACAATTGTACAGTATATCCGCCTCTTGAAAGCTACAGAGAGTGAATAGTAGTTTTCATGTGAATACCCACACCAAAACCCAAACCTCTTCACCAATAATGATGGACCAGGACACAGAGTCCTTTGTGGTTGTTGCTACACCAGCCAATAAAAACATCTTGTAATGATGTGAAAAACACCAGCACAGTTTTGACTGCAGTGGCTCTTAGGGGATGCAGTGCCAGACACTTAACATCTGCACTGACCTAGTTAAGATCAGTTATTTTGCATTGCATGAAGGTTTAATGAGGATTAATTGATTTGAATTTACCAACGCTGTCATTATAAAGACGTTAAGGCTAATCTGTGGGGTTGCACATCACTGCGCTCATGCATTTGGCAAGTTCTGCCTTTCCTTATTATTATTTTCAATAAGGCAGCTCTCAGTAAACAACCAGCAGTGCACACAAAGTGTCGTGCACTTTGGAGCTCAGCAGTTGGTGCAAGATAAACATCCTCATATCATTTTTGGCTTCTCTCTTGTTTTTTTTCCTTAGATCTGGGAGTGTGCAGAACCACTGGACTGAAATCTATCATTTTGTTGAGCATCTAGCTCAGAAATTCATAAGGTAAAGAAGAATTGCTTGAAAGAGACATTGAAGAAATGAAATGTAAGATTGTTGATGTACGGCGAAGTTGCATATTTGTCATTTTTCTCAGTCCACAGTTGCGGATGTCCTTCATTGTGTTCTCCACAGAGGGGAAGATTTTAATGCGGCTTACAGAGGACAGGTGGGTGCAGATCCCCTTGTAAATGTATTATCTGTCTGGAAAAAGTAAATGAAATACCAGATTAGAAACAGGTCACATAGAGATTGAATTCTTCAAAACCTGTAGATGCCAAGAGGAGCATCCAGACAGATACTTTCCTCACTGTGATCCGTCTGTAGTGTCGTCTCTTTGGACAGCTGCTCCATCGTGTGGTTGTCAGTACTGTGGCTTGTGTGTAGTATGTGTCTAATCGGTCCTCAGGCAGAGTTTCTACACACTTCTTTCATTGTTTATGGCTTCCCTCTCATCTCATTCTACAAAGAACTCATTTCCTCTCAATCTGCGTGACAGTTTGACAACGCAACAGATGAGAACCTTGGCGCTGTGCTACCACGCCTTATGGCGTCTGCTCTAAGTCAGGAGCAAGTCTGCAAATGAATCTGACGAATCAAGTCCTTTTAATTAGATGTATCAACAGCCGTCTGCCATTTGTCTGCACAGGGAACGCATTCGCAAGGGTCTGGAGGAGCTCCAGAGAGTTCTTCCAGGAGGAGACACCTTCATGCATGAAGGCATCCTGAGGGTGAGATTCCTGCACGTCCACCCCCGGACTGGCCTTCACTCGAGTCTAAGATGGCCTAAGTCTGTCCAGATCCTAAATGGCTTCAGTATCAGAATGGGGTGGAGTTACTTTATTGTTTCGTGCTACTTGATAACGCAGGATCTTAACCCAGCTTGTCTTTTTTTTTTTTTGCAGGCCAGTGAGCAGATCTACTACGGTAACTCTGAAGGTTTGTATGTTGTTCATTATTTATTCATATTAGTTGGCTAATGGAATGCGTGTTTGTACTGTGTTTGGTTTCCAAACAGGAACGTAACTCATCATCAGCCCACTTTAACTACAGCTGTGGTGATTAATCAGCATGCGCAATCATACACGTAATCGATTATTCTGCAAAGTGGCTAAATGCAAAAACAGCACTTCACCCGGTCCTGAGCGAAGCTAACTTCTGCAATCTTTTCTATGGTGACAACACACAACCAGGCAGAAAAAACAAAGTTGTTTTGCATACTTGAAGCAACCGCGTCATGCAAGATAATGTATTACAGTCACTGTCTCTGTGATAGTCTATGAAAAAGTCTTAAAGCGACAGTGTGTCATTTACTGGTCTGTTTCAAACAACATCCTCATACCAAAGTAGCTACTGTATGTTACGATTTATCAAAATCGTACATGGGAATGTGCAATTTTAATTCCTCCACGTATCTTTACAATGTAAAATACAAATATTGACTACTTGATCAATAATTTAAATAAACAGTAGTCTGGTTGACAGAGCCCGAACATTTCGCTAATGATCGCTTGTCCCTAAGAGTTGAGAATAACTTTGAAAAACAGGAATCATTTAGTTATTCCTGGATTTCCAAGGTCTCATATATTTCACACTCTAGGTGTTATTTATATGCATACTCCGGACACTTCCTGAACATTTGTCTCTTTTTATGGCTTTCCTGACCTTTCAGAATTCATGGAGTCTTGTTCCATCTTGTCATTATTATTTCAGTTTTTCACAATTGTCACTGTCATTCCTGACTTTTTGGGTCATTCCTCACTCACAAGGGCAATTCAGGGTTAGTTTTAATGCTGCAAAACAAAAGTATGGCAAGGGTGACGAGGTATGACGGCTGTTTGTATATTTTAGTGATCAGCAGCTTACTTTACCTCACTTGACTGTGACTGACACTTTGGATTTACTGGTTGATCTTGAGTAACAGCTCAGTATGAATGTGTTTATCTCTAAAAGCGAGGCCCAGTGAATTAATCACAGATGTCGTTCATTGATATTTATTGTGCAATTCAGATAAAAACAAAAGCAAAATGTGAGACATCTGTGAAAATATTTTGATCATTTTCCTGCCGACGATAATTCCTAAGAACGTTTTATAGCGATATTATAGAGGTTCATAGCTACGTTATAGCTGCAGTGAGAGTGACCGCATTCTTTTCGCCTGCAGGTTATCGCTCTGCCAGTGTTATTATAGCACTGACAGATGGAGAGCTGCACGAGGACCTTTTCTACTACGCTGAGAGAGAGGTGAGAGGCTGGCAGGTGGAGGATTTGGGCACAAACACAAGGCCGAAAGTAAAGAGAGGTTAAAGGGGTCACACAAACTGTAATCAGATGAAAATGTGACTGTGCACGCGACGGCCTAGATGAAACGCAGCCGTACCATACATCACAGCTTTGATCCCTCTACTTAAGTTGGGAAGGGGCATGGGGGGTCTCAGCCCAGCCGTCCTCCACACATCTGCAACAGAAACCAAAGATGTACTTCATTCGATCTTTCAAACAGTGCAGGTGTGTGGCGCTGGATGACCTCAGACTCAGAGTCAGGCTGACATGTTGCTGCTTTTTGGCTCCTGTAGAAGGTCTTAAAATGTCATTTGCTGTCAACACCACAGTTAGTTTATGTCGTTTTACTAGCAAAATGGTAAATTTGCTCTGTGAGCTCTGTCTGACATTTTAATTGTTACTCAAGTTAATACAAACAAATTGTTTTATTCCGAGAGCACGCAGCGTTGGCCAACATCTGGCAATAGAGCCGGACAAACAGAACGATTTGGCCGCGTGTTGGTTGATATTGTGAAATGCAGAGGTGTGATTGAATCCAGGTGTTGAGCATCTTCCTGTTTTTGTGGGTACCTGACAGGCCAACCGCTCTCGAAGTTTGGGTGCCTCAGTTTACTGCGTGGGGGTGAAGGACTTCAATGAGACCCAGGTGTGTTTTTCTCCCTGTTAGTCCACAGACGAATTTTACATAATATTCCTACTTCCTGGAGGGGAACGGATCGTAGCGTTCTGATATTGTGAATTTGTAGCTTTGTAAGTTAAGCCTTTGAAAACACTGCAATGTTTTTGGTCATGTCGTAAAGTGCTTTACGTGACTTAAAGGCCCAGCGCTGCTCAAAATGAAAATTCAGTCGAGATCTCTTTTCTCTCATGTCAGCCCAAAAACTCTACCGAAATTCATATGACCACCAAACACGCATGTCAGTCCGCACGATAATAACTCCCAGCTGTCTGGAACAGTTCATTCTGATTTACAGAATGTACATCTAAAGCAAGCCGATCAATTTGTGTAATGTTATGTTATTTGTTTTGTAACCTACACAGTGTTATATAACTGTGTAGAGTTAAAATGGTAACTTTGGAGTAGGATATTAATATCTAACACATGTAAATTAATCGAGTCCACTTTAACGCGCACAATTCAGAGATTTGTATTCATTTAATGAGCCTTTTCACATTAGTAACCCATTTATAATTCCGCATCATTCGACCAGATGTTATGAAAGTGTGTGTATGTACTGTTGTCCTCTTCAGCTGGCAAAGATTGCAGATAGCAAGGACCACGTCTTCCCCGTGAACGATGGGTTTGAGGCTCTACAAGGGGTCATCGATTCGGTAAGTCTTCCGGCGCAGCTCCCACGCGTCTTAAAACAGCACAAAGGATAGCAGTGGCGGACGAAAACACCGGTCATTATAAGGGGATCGCTAAAAAGTTACATGCGTGAGAGGTCCACAGGAAGTTATCGTGCACAAATGGAATTCATGTAATCTGGCCCGTCTCAGTTACTCCTTCTTTAATCCATCAACACACTGATCAAATCCCACACAGGAAACAAGACGAAATAGGTTTAAAGCAGGATAAACTATTCCATCCACGGAGTTCTGCCAGGGACAGAATTCTAGGAAAACCTGCTGTGACTGTGACTTTTCTGCTTTTGATCAGTGCTGCTGAGCTCTATCCAAACAGGATCAAACTGTTTTTGTTGTATCTGTGAAGGTCCATCCCAGTCGTACTGACTTATACTTTTCTGACCCGGTGCTTTAAATGCAATGCGTATTTAAAGCACTTGGTCAGGTTTAGTGCAGCAAGTTTAACTAGTTTAGAGTGGCTTTGGAAACACACCAGTGAGAAATAGAAACACGAAGCCCACATGGCCGTAGAACATCTGTAGGATAAAGTTCATAAAATAGAAATCACACAAACGTTGCTTAAACTGACCATTCTGGTGCATTCCTTCCTGTTTGGACTGAATCGAGGCGTCTCCCCCAAATAATTAAGTGCTGCACTTTTCAAATATTAACAGTACATGATGACGTCAGGAATCAACCCACGCACACTCAAGCACAACAATCAGATTCAAGGACACATGGCTACAGACCAGATCTGGAAGTGGGCCAAATCAGAAAAAAAAAGTCAGATCTGGATCATACGCAGGCAGAAAAACAATCAGATGTGAGCCACCTTCACTCTGTAGTGTGAATCAAATCATGGCTTTCTCCTCACCTCCTCAGATCCTGAAGAAGTCGTGTATCGAGATCTTGGCAGCGGAGCCTTCCAGTATCTGTGCAGGAGGTACTGTGATGAACATTAACTTCCCATTCATCCTCCTCTTCATCAATTCTTCAGCAAAGTGTTCCATACTGTGGACATAAAGCAGCGCGTGTTAATGGACGCGGAACAATTTAAGTTTGACCTTATCTCAGTCAGCTGTCAAACAAGCCATCTTTGAATGAGCTTTACACATCATTTTACACTCTTAATTCTAAGGAAGTGTTAACATGGCATGTGTTGTGGGGTTTGTGGTTTGGCTGCAGAACGGTTTTTGACCAAAAGCTCTCTACCCAGTGGCAGCTGTGCAGAAACAATGGTGGTTGTTGAGTGTCGCCGAGTGTCAGACACTGTGGTGATAATGACTTAGGACATCATCTTGAGCCACACATCTGCTTCATTGTCAGGATGACAGTTGTGTTTTCTTCACTTCACCCAGAGTCTTTCCAAGTGGTGGTGAGGGGAAACGGATTCCATCACGCCAGGAATGTCGATAAGGTTCTCTGTAGCTTCCGCATCAACGACACCCTGACAAAGAGTGAGTATTTCAGATAAGCAGACGACCCACTTGAGCTGTGCAATTGTTGATGTCCTCATCTCATCCTGCGGGACATAAGACAATGACTTTGTGGTGTCCCGTGGACTCAAATACTCTTTTGGAATATGGACGTCTTGCCTTCAGCTAATTAAAAACGCACTGACTTACGCCAAGTGTGATCGGGGACTTCATTTACGACAAAAACAGCTGGAATCAAGAGATGAGAGAGCTGTGGTTGTAAAATTGATCATAATTACATCTGGCTGAGATTCCTAGAAACACACAGTCAACTGCGCAGCTGGAATTCTCAATGATAAAATAAGCGTCCGTGCCAGTGTTGCTGGCATCAAGGCATTTTGTTTTAAAGAGCTCATAGTTACAGTTAATAGCCTGGATTGAGACCAGAAACAAGAGATAAAGGAAAACCAGAGCCACACACACAGCAGAAAGGGGAAAAGGCCTTGAGGGCACATCCCATTTTCCCAAAATCCTGTGCAAGTGGCCTGCCGTAAAACCTTTTAACTCACATATTACAGTGCACACCGGACACTGGAGCTGCAGGAAGTGCTGCTGTAATTACAAAGCATTAGTCCATACTTGAACATAGCTGCTCCCAGAAGACAACCTCGGTGTCTTTTTACCCAAAGCAGCAGATGGAACCTCAGTGTCAGTGGCAAACAACAAATCATTTAATACGCTCGTATATTTGCAAAGAATAATGTGCGTGAAACAAACTGTGAACTAAATACCTTAAAACCCAACACCCCCTGCCTCATTCCTATGGGCCAAACACATGTCAATCAATCATGATACGTACCATTCCCATTTCTGTGTGTGACCTGCGTGGCTATAAACTACTTTTGATCCAGGTGAACTACTGGAAAACACTGAAGGTGTTAGAGCGATGACACTCCTGCCTTACATTTGCCAGTTGATCTCGAACCTGAAAGTGCTGCGTGTTTGCAGTTAAGATGAAGAAAACTAAACCTTTGATTACTTATTAAGTTAACTTAACTTGGCTTTGGAATGCCTTTGCTTCATGTACACCGAATTCTCTGCAGTGCAAAATGTTGTCCCACTTAGGTGAAGGCTTAGGTGAAAACATATCCAAACTTAAAAGAACCCTATATGGTGTGCCTGACGGTGGACTTTATTACCTGTTCATTTTACAGTGTAACAACAAAACAGATGTTATTTGTCCCTCAGACTCATACCAGTTACAGAAAACTATTAAATAAATGAATACAGATAATAAATACTGATTATTTTGAAGTCAACAAATGCAATAACTAGCTTCAACTCTCCACTCGATACAAGAAGCGTCTTTTTTGTTTTGTGCGAAATTGTGATTATTATACATTACTATATTTACAGTAAGCTGATAAAAGACTTAAAATACTTTTCACTCAGCATTTGTTCTAATCAGGCATCACGCTGTGCTGCGACACGAGTATTTTGGTGACATCGCCAGTGTTACTTGCCAATCAAACAGGAAACAGATCCACGAGATCGTAATTGTTTCTGCGTAATACAACATCCAACATCCTGCAGACAAACAGAAGACATGGAAACAATCTGAGTAAAATCATCGTCTCCTGTCTGTGCCATAATGCTCATATGCTCTTCAGCCCTGCGGTGTTTACACAAAATCCTCTGGAACTTGTTTACTTCTCATCAAAGGCAAACTTTAAATGAAAATAATTAGGTCAGACTGCTTGGAGAAAAATGTGAGGGACTTTTTTTTTTTTTTTTTTTTGCTTACGCTGCATCTTTTCTTGCACTCTGATCCCTCTGCGCTCTCTCCCTTGTTGTCTTATGAATATGGCGAGGAAAAAAGTGTAGTGTAACTGAATGTGCCAACCAGATGAATCTACGTTTGAGTGTGTCTCTCCAGGAAAAGTAGCAGCAAATACAGTCAGGCGCACTGGGACTTGGCATCGGCGAAGGCATCTGATCCTGGTCCTTTTTTTTTTTTTTTTTTTTTTTAGGTGACAGATGTTGCACTGAATGATAAGTAGCAGCACCAAAGATGCAGCCGTTTCCCCAAAGTTAAGCTCAAAGTCAACATTTACAAATAATTTACTTGGCAAACTTAAATAATGGGCGCTCGTCTGCACCTGACAATAAAACATGACCTGTCTCTGTGCTCGGGGATTCAACAGTCCAATAAAACGCTCTGACGTGGACTCAGCGTCCATTAACCCCCCGTGGGATCAAGCGGTAGATGTACTGTACGGAATCGGACCTCAGGACTGCACAGTTTGCTCTCAGTCCTTATCGCCGTGTCAAAGGCCACTCTGAGTGCGAGGTGGGTTCGGAGATGAACTCTGTGTGGGATGTTTGGCCCAGATTGTCTTGGCACGGAGCGGTTTTTGGCAGTGTTGCGCTCCTCTATCTTGAGAGGAGCAGTGGCGGCCCTCCGAGCGCTCGTGTTGATTCTCTCAGTTCTGGGGTATGCTCTGCCCCTGCCAGGACAAACACGCAGGCCTGGGTGACGATGCTTGTTGGACTCGATTCCAAAGACAAGCTGGACGTGGAACAACGTCCATTAGCCTCCAAAACAAAAGTAATGGTGAACATAGCTTCTTGTGGTCTTTTAGGGAGTAACACAGATGTCCCAACAAATGCTTTTATTTTCTGTCGTCATGCGCACGATTACATCAGTCAACCCACAATATTTATCTAAATAATGACTGAAATCAGCGAACGTTAATCGGCCAGTAAACTAACAATGTTCTGGCGGAGCAGTGACATTATCTGATAGGAGCTGTAATCATTATCCAAATATTAAACCTTTTGTTTTGTGAGCCGATTACAAGATGTTTGTTTAATGTTTGAGATTTTTTTTCTAAAGCCTCTCTCCATCCCCTAGTGGTGAAACCTTTGATCGTGGAAGACACATATCTGCTCTGCCCTGCACCGATACTTCAGGATGAGGGAATGTGAGTACTCTGATTTTGTTTGAATAAATGTGGGCTTTTGCATCACCGCATTCTGCTCCGTTTGTTTAAGGGACCGCATTAATATCAGCCCGGTCTTTCTCCTGCGTCTCTTTCCAGGGCAGCCAATCTTTATGTCAGCATGAATGAAGGCCTCAGTTTCATCTCCAGTTCGGTCACCATTACAACTGTGGGCTGTGTGAGTACACCGCATTCATCTTCTGTTTATGGTCAGCGTACCTTAGGCGGTGAAACAAAATGAAATTCTTGTGGGAGTCACAGGGCATCGCCGTGACAGCTCTGTCAGGAGTCTCTCCAACGCAAACACCAAAATGACGTTCTTACATTCCCCCACGTATTGGGACTGAAACAAATGGAAAAAAAAAACCACAAACACATTCCTGATATTAATTTAACAGTTAACTGATACCATCTGCAACCGTCTCCCAACCTGCTCAGGTCATTTTCTCTGCCTTTCATCGCTTTGTTCTTGAACTAAAATTAGTCATAAGATATTCAGTGTAACAAATATAATATGTGGACATTATCTCTTTTCAATAGTGGCTATAAGTTCATAATAGAACAGTTCAGCAAACAATAAATATGAAATAAATTCCGCCAAGTTTGACAGAATAAAAAAATTCCAGCATCAGAACAGAGTACAACAGTGTCAGGATGAAAATAAATTGGAACCAAGGCTGAATAAACGCCAAAGGTCCATCTTTATAAAGTTTTAAGTTTTTAAATTTGAGTGAAATACCCAAAGATTCCAAATACCAAACATATCAGGATGCATTCTAGGGAATAACACATATAAAATGATAGTCAACACATCGAGAATAAAGAGAATATTAAGCTTTCATCTCAACTTTTAATGGCATTTGTGTGAGATATACTTGATCATAATTAATAAGTTACTATGTAAATATTTCCAGCATCCTTTGAATAGCCTTAAATTGTGCACCAGCATTGTTTTAATACGATATCCATATTCTGACTTTAGGCTATTTGATTGATTTGTGTTTTTCCGTTGCAGTCTGACGGGACCATCCTGGCCATAGCTCTGCTCATCTTGATGCTGCTCCTGGTCTTGGCCCTCCTCTGGTGGTTCTGGCCCCTCTGTTGCACTGTGGTGAGTCCTTCATATACAAAGTGGGAAAGCTCTAGGCGACTTCAGATGCTCTCCAGTGTGCACTTCAACCACGCGGAATGTCTTTTCCAGGCCTGTCTTGTCTGGTTAATGTCCTCAAAGTCATCTTATTAACCTCAGCGGTGCTCCCTGGGTGAGAAGGTGAGGGTCCATGAGGCTGAGTGTTCGTGGTGCCATCTAAATTTAGCCCACAGCCTGCAGGGGTCAAAGCCAGTGGGTAAAGATATGTTTAAGTCGTCAAGCTGCTGCTGAAATCATTTCTTCCAAGAGGTCACAGCTGGTGACCTCAAACCTTAAACACGGAGTTTGATTAATATGTTCTGAGCCGAGTACAGAAAGCTCCAACTCAGGTGTTGCACTTGTTTATTTTTCAACAAATTTTCCTGCTAACTCGACATTCTGCTGCCAGTGACGCTGACGGGATTTTCCTTTCGATGGCGAAAATGTCAGGAGAGCAAATCAATTCATGTTTATTTGTATAGGCCGTAAACGCTATACAATGTCTCAAAGGGCTTCACAGGCCCAACAACAACAAACGGTTCCTGACACAGCCCAAAGCTCTCAAGAAAGACGAGGAGAAACTCCCCAAAAACCATAATATGGAAGGGAAGAAAACCGAACCTCAAGAGGGGAAATTTCAAAGAGATTCCCTCGCACCGAACAGCCTGGTGTGCAATCGGAGCCATAGACGGGAAAGCTAAATTTCATAGCAACAATGTAACTACAAAGGAAAATAACATTAATCCAACACTGGAGAGCTTATTAAGTATGAGAAGTCCACATAGCTGTGGTCAAAATGAATCAGGTGAATCTGGAGAATAGGGAAGATGGAGAGCTGGTTCAAAGGCACAATTATTGTTAGCACCTGGCTAATAAATCCATATTGTAAACAAATGATATTTTAAAAATAACTGCTGGGAGAGTCAATTATCTAGAATTATAAGAAATTAAGTTGGCATTCGGCATATTTCCAGATCACAGCTCCGCTCGCTTCTGCTTTTGAGAATCGACTGTGACACGATCTAACTGAAGGAAGGTGAATGTTAGTATCTTGTCTCGTGTGACAAATATGAACTTGTAAGTTGAATTTAGAATTATGATTAAAACGTTTCGGAAGGTCACAATCTAACTTAGATAAAATGTTTAAATCCTTAAAATGGAGTAGTTGGTACCTGAGTTATTCTGGTTGTGACATTCCCTTCAATGTCATCAGTATATTTACAAGGGTAAAAAAACCCCTCATAAGCACGCTGTTCAAATGTGCATACTTTCAAGCAACTTTTATGGAAATTGATACTCAGACAAGTCGTCTGTTTGTTGATGTATCATTGTAACTACGCGATTGGTAGAAGCATGATAAGACATAAAATGCAAAATGTATTTTTATGACATTCATCTGTTCTGGACTTAGCAAAAAGAGGAAATGTGACTGGAAAAACGTGTCTCTGCCAGCATCACAACACTGCAGAGAACTCTGCTGTTACCAGCGCCTCTCTGTCAAACTTTGGGATTCTCCATCCAAACGACGAGCCTAATGACTCCTCAAAACCCACTCCAATGTTTCCAGAGTTGGAAACAGGAAAGTTGAGCGATGCCAGAGATAGATGTCAGCTTTTACAACATGGCCGCCCCCCTTTTTACTTTTTCTGTTCATGCTAATTTTCAGTCCACACAGCTCTGTTTAGGAAAGCGATGCTGCGTTACCAAGGGAAATCATTCGGCGTTCCAGGGTTTGGCGGAGCTTGGAGGAAAATCACAAATAAGAATCAGAACGACTCGGTTCGCCAAGTGTGCTAAATGCAGACGAAACTGGCTTTATAACGCTGATAAAAACCCACAAAACACACTCAGGCAGGACGATGGTAAGGAGACAACAGGAATACAAGCCAACAAAACCTACAGCTAAACACCTGAGCGTACGTTTATACAGAGAGTCAAAGTGTTACACTGCACGACGAGCCACATACATAGACGGCACAAGGAACCTAAGGAGAGATTTAAATTGAAGTTTAATTCATTTTCCATCATCAATCAACCTACTTCAATATTACATAATGACAACATATTGACGTAGATATTCAGACCTTTTGACTATGATGCTTGAATTTGAGCTCAGGTGCATCACATTTCCACGGACCACCCCTGAGATGTTTCCACACCTTGGTTGGAGTCCACCTGTGGTAAATTGGATATGCTTTGGTTGTTGTTGACGGGTCATGTTCGAACAAAAATGAAGCCACGAGGTCGAAGGAATGGTCCATGTTCAGCTCCGGGGTCAGTGTTTGCCAAAATGCACCTAAAGGACTCTTAGACCACAAGAAATAAGATTCCCTGGTCTGATGAAACCAAGACTGAACCCGTTGGCCTGACTGACTCATCGCCATCCCCATGCTGAAGCGTTGTGGTTGCAGCATCGTGTTGAGAGGATGTTTTTCAGACGACTCAGGATTGAGGGAAGGTGAACGGAGCAAAGTACAGAGAGATCCGTGATGAGGGCTCAGGATCTCAGACTGGGACAACAGGAAAACAACCCAAAGCACACAGCTAAGACAGCGCAGAGGTGGGACAAGTCTGTGAATGTCCTTGAGTGGCCCAGCCAGATCCTGGACCTCAACCCAATCGAACATCTCAGGAGATAAAAAAACAAACAAACAGCTGTTCACCGACGAGCCTCATCCAAACAGAAGAGTTTCAGAGGATTTACAGAGAAAAATGGCAGAAACTCCCAAATCCAAGTGTGTCAAACATTTATTGTCACAAACAACCAAAGTGCTGAGTAAAGGATCTAAATAAAAAAGAAAAGAAAAAGAAAAGCTCTCCATTGTAATAAATCTGCAAAAACTTGACTCTGTCACTACGGGATTTTGTGTTTCAGTTGATGATGGAAAAAAAAAAAAAAAGAATGTAAACCATTTCAGAATAAGGCTGAAACAACAAAATGTGGAAATAGTGAAAGGGTCCGAACGCTTCCCGACGGCACCGCAAACCCCTGCCCCCTTTTTTTTAAAGGCACAGAAATCAAAAATAGATAACTGCAACTTCCCTGTGTTAGATCCTCCTGCGCCAAGCCGGTCCAACCAGGGATAAAATTTACAAAAGTTCACTAATAATGCTGAACACAATAACAAAGAAAACAGTATTTATGAGCCTATTATCCTTCCCTTTTCCTAAACAACAACCTCCAGCCAAAAAATGTGGACTGCAGATTTCTAGGTCAGTGCTGTGCGCATCAGTGGTTAAGTAGTGGAGGAAAAAAAAAAACCAATCCTTCACATGTGTTGTGTAACCGCGTCCTTGCGCAGTACACACAGTACACCGAGACAAAAGATTGAAAATCCCTTTTGGAGCATGTGTTTGTGACTTCTGTTGATGTCTCCTCGTCTCACACGGCCTTTTTTTTTATTTATTTTTTACAGATCATCCATGAGCCTCCACCTCCAGCTGTAGAGGAGAGTTCGGTAGGAGCCGCTCTGTCTCTCTTTTCGCTCGTTATTTCAGAGTCGACCAGCTGGCAGTGTTTAGGTTCAGTGATTTAGACCTCAGTGACCATGTGGAGAGGGTGGCGCCATTCACTCATTACCTGGCCCTCCGTCTGATTTCGCCCCTTTTTTTACCTATTTAAAAAGGTTCCTACCCTCTCTGACCAGTCGTCAAAACATTTTCTCTTCAGTTTGAAAGTTTTCTTTAAGATTTGGCTTCAGCTTTGTCTTTTTCCATTGATTTCTCTATTTAGATTAACCTGCATAATGAGAATCAAACACATTTTCACTGTCCAGGCACAATCACACTCAATTTTTAAGTGTTTAATTTCTAAATTTGGAGTTATATTTAATAAATGAGTGTTGTTTGCCAATTGAAAGCACTGGGCAGTTGTATGGATATTAAACAGCTGAAACAGGAACATGGCCATTGGGCGCTTTTATTTCCCCGGGTCTGACAGCCATCACTGAGGGGTCAGGGTGTGGTGGGTCATGGGTTTGGGAGGGGCAGATGGAAAAGGAGTCAGTGATAAATGCATAAATATGAAAATATGTCAGGCATTCTCCCTTAGTTACTTCAGCAAAGGTTAATCCAGAGTCTTTGTGGACGTTCAGGACAAATGGATCATTGGAAAATCTCACGTAATTAAATTTCCTCACGCAGGACGATGAAGACTTTGAAGCTCCGAAGAAGAAATGGCCGACTGTAGACGCGTCCTACTACGGAGGAAGAGGAGTCGGTGGGATTAAAAGGATGGAGGTGAGATTTTGTCGGTATCAACACGCTTAAAGTCATAAAAAAACTCATAATATCTAGAATGATTGTTTGAAAAATCCTCAGCGTCGAAGCCAGAGATGAATGCACGAAGGTGGTTTTTATCACGTTTAATTAAAACCCTCTGAAGCCACAGCTTTTGTATTTGTAACAGCTGAACCACGTTTTATGGATTACTTACAAAGCACGAAGCAGAGCGTGGCGAAGAGCGTGTTTCACAGATTTGACCTTTCGACCTAGTAATATCAGGTTTGTAGGCTAGTTTTACACCTCAAAAAAGTTTAATTGGAAAGACAATTAAGGGATATTTTTATATTCTATTTTTCCTAATTATGTTATTCAGACTTTTTTGTTTTTGACTTTTGATGACATGGTTGTATTTTTCAAAGTTCCAAGTTTCACCCTTTCATTTTCCAATAACAATTTTTTTTTTTTATTGATCAAAGCTATTGGCCGAGTTTTAGCATCCATGCTGTTGCACAGTGCAGTGAAGGGCAAAACGGTTTTAAACAACAATTCAAGCTCTCAATATGTAGGCAGGCAAAGACAGGTCAAAGGTGAAGAAACAACCTGAACCGGGAGGCCAGAGAGAAACTGGGCAGACAGATCAAAAATGGCTACAACACTTGTGTAAGGCCTCATCAACAATCTGGAACAAAGAGGAAAAGGCTCAAAGCTGATTAGGGAAACTCGGGTGACACCTGGTGGACAGGTGGAGAATTGCAGCCTTGTGACAACTAAAAGTCCTCGATCAGTCTGGTCTCTAACATATTTATCAGCTTTTTCACGTTTGTCTTCTCTGTTAGGTTCGCTGGGGTGAGAAAGGCTCCACTGAAGAGGGAGCAAAACTGGAAAAGGCCAAAAATGCCAAAGTGAAGATGCCGGAGCAGGAGTTCGAGTTTCCCTCCATGCGAGTTCTCAACAACGGCATGCGCAAACCGCCGGAGCCCCGCAAGTGGTACTCACCAATCAAGGTACCATCACAACCATCTGGGAGGAAACTGTCTGTGGAATCTGTTTAGAGAAGGATAAGAGGAGGAATACTTTTCATCATGGAGTAAATTATCCTTAAAATACACAAAACAAATATGAATAATGGAATAAAGTAGGCTATTTAGTATCTAAGAAAAAAGTTAAATGGCCAAAACGAATTTCTAGATGCAAAGACAATTTTACTTTGAAAAACAACTGTTAAGGAATCTAAAGGGATGGGAAGTACAATGACATGTAATGGAGAAAAGAAGAAGAAGTCGTACTAAGAGTAGTAAACCCTCACAATGTCGATTAATATCCCTTTAATTGACTAATCAACTTGTTTCAGCATTAATTTCTAGGGTATTTGGAAAGTAAAGAAAGTATAGAACTATTAAATACAGTGTATAAACACACACACACACACACTTAACAGTATGTGTATAGTAGTATGTTGAGTGAAGAATTTATTAGGTATAACTTATATAAAATCCAATAAAACGGCTCTGTAAAGATGCGGAGAACGCTGCCTCAGCACATTTAGTGAACTGATTGATTTGAATTGATTCCGGGTATGTTTCTGTTGCATTGGGTGGTATGGATGTCCTTAATAAACTGGCATCTGTTTGTTTGGCACTCGTCGTTGTTTATGGCTCCACGGGGATGGAGAGTTTGTTTCCAGCTATGAGCATATGTTGTGAAAAAAAAAAAAGTAGAAGATCTGGTATAAATTATTCAGCGTTAATCTGGATAAATATGTAACAGCATGTACGATTTGCTGTGAGTAATTGCATTGTTAAAGCGTTGCAGTTCAGATAGTGCGAGCTGTGTTCAGATAATATCAGTTAGGTGACTACTGGCACACGGTTCCTTCCTCCTGGGCCACAGCGGGGTTAAAGGAGTCATCCTCAAGCCTTCCCAGTCAGCAGAGGATTGATAATAGAAACCAGACTCCTCCTGGACTGACCTCCAGGCTGTATGGCTGCACAGCCAGCAGTTTTGTGAGGAAAACCAGCTGGATTTTCTGCCCTTCCCCTCAAAATATTTGCTGTGTTTAAAACTATGAAGCCTCTACTGAGCTGACACTTAAGAACGTCTCTCTGATACGGCTGCAAACTGGAAAGTGTTGGCTGTTTGTGTTGAACTGTGGTGGGGTTAGAGGGGAACCAAGATGTATATATCTTAACATCCAGAGGAGAAACACGCACGCACACACGTTTAAATCAGAACCCTGATCAAGGGTCGTCAAAGGAAAAAGTTTGCTGTACGCAGCAGTTGGTTTCGCCTCAAGAACGAAGGCAAAACAAGACAACCGCTGAATCAACAGCGATGAAAGTTTGATTCTGTCTTCTCTCTTTCCCGCAGAGCAAGTTAGATGCATTGTGGGTCCTTCTACGAAAAGGCTACGACCGCGTGTCTGTAATGCGACCGCATCCAGGTGACAAGGTAAGAGCCAATCCGAACGGACGTGAAACGCACGTGGTCGCCGGGCCCTACGCTTTCCCGACTGACGTTAGCTCGTGGCTTTACATTAGCGTCTGGCACGGGAGGAGATTCTTTAGAAACCCAGAAATGCTGCGAAAATGGAGCAGCTGTGAGCAATAAAGCGCACAGAAAGACGGGACTTGCGGCGAGTTGGTATTTCTGCTGCAGAGGCGGGCACATGGCGACGCAAAGAAGTCAGTCTGCTG
>OMNV01008821.1:0-14692 GCA_900303265.1 Brotula barbata
CTACTTTCCACTTTTGCTGACTCGACATCCTGTCTGAGCCTTCGACGCCGTGGCTTTGAAAAGGCTCGTTTCTATCGATCGCCGCCTGGACCGCGGTCTACCAGGCCTCCCTTCGCTGCCTTGGCAGCAGGCGCAGCGGTCCACTTGATCTTTGATGGGAGAGGAAGCGGAAAACCAAACAGCTGCCCAAACCGCCGACGGACGAAGAGGCTACGGTCCAATTTGTTACCATGTTTTCTTCCAACTGGAAACAGGAAGCGGTGGGTCGAGGCCTTTGTAGTCTCTTTAGTGTTCTTTGGTGTACGGCGCAGGCTCCACGGGGCCACACGGTGCCCTCTGAAAACCTCTCCATCAGAGCGGACGAGGCCCAGTCACAGAGAGCCGGGAGGAAAGCACGTCCATCCGTGTTACACTGTATCATATCTTGTCTCTCATCGTCTCCGAGCCCCTGTTGGTGATCTACAAAGAACGACCACAGACTCCTGTTGTTCCTGCACGAAAAGAGCGAGACGCCGAGACGTTTGACCGTTCGACACCGCGGCGCTAAACTTCAAAATCAATCTACGACAAAAAGCCTTTAAACGGTTGAAAAATGGATTTGATTACGGCCCCACGGTGATAAATTCAGCCTATATAATCCTGCTGCATGACAGAGAACTTAAAGGTTTCAATGATTTCATTCCATCTTTTTATGCTTTTCTGCTTTTTTCTGCTTTCCTTTTTACTGTATTTTCAATTCTTTGAATTGTAGTCTGTATTGTATTGTAGTCTTTATTTCTCAATAAATCACTTTAATTTCTCCTGTTTGAATGGTTGTATACAAAAAAAAAGAAAAAAAAAAGAAAAAATGATGACTCATTGCCAGGCCTTCAGTGCTCCCAGTCCAGATGACCTCATAGTTTGGACAGTGACCTGTGACTGACCTCGATCTTCAGCCTCCCTGATTTCCACATCGTTCCTTCCCAGAATCCCCCGGTGGCTGGCAGCCTTTGCGCTCGGTGAATTCAAAACACCGCTGATTGGGCGCTGCGAGGCGGCGAGCGGACCGGCACTCTTAACAAAGCGCCGTCTGTCCCGTTTGTCCGACTCGGCTCTCACGGAGGAGATTGTTTTCACGATTCTCCTTTTTCATATCAGAGCCTCATTCATCCAATTCATTCGGATTCCTGGAATAAAATGATCCTTTCCTTCATTCTTCGCTTTGTGTTGTCACGGAAACCCATCACACTTCCACTACACTTCAAGGACGATTTACATTCTTCCCTTTCTCTGTTTTCAGCTTTTTTTTCCCGGGAACTTCGATGGAAATTTTGGTTTTTGATTCGCTCAGTACAAACAGACCTTGGAGGGCCTGCGGGAGCGGCGGCGGCGGGGCGGGAAAGAATTTTGGCTGCTGCCCAAACTCACAGCATGGGAAATGAGGCAGATTTCACCGCTTTTAATATCTGTGACAAATGACCAGGAAGTCAGCTGACCAAAATTCTAAGTTAAATTATGAGCAAACAACGACAGTTTCAGACTTGGGCCGGACTCTCCTGGTCCAGGGATCTAATACTCCTCCATCTAGTTGTATTAATGTAGAAAATTTCTGGACATTCAATGGACACAGTACTGTAACTATAAGTACTGAGTATTGTGTAACTTTGCCTCAATTATTGCACAAATTCCACAGAGAGAAGACATCAATCCCCGTGTGATTGATGTGTTAGCTAGCCTACCACCATGGATACTCAAATACAAGTAACACTACAACATAAACAACAAATACTTGATGTTAGGAGAGTATTGACAGAAGCACCAGCATAAAAAAAAACAAAAAAAAAAACGGTTTATGGCCGTAATGTATTCAAGGCCATAAACCGCTACAACCGTTAAACGTACGACCTACTGAAGAGAGCGATAACACGCGCACTTTGACCCCGCAATGACACAATGCACTCAAACAAAGTGAAGGAAAGTTTTGTTTGCAAGGGCAGACGGAGGACATCGTCCAATCAAAGCGAGGACATTTGACTCCGTGGACACGCTCGGTGACAGGTGGGCGTGGTTTCCCGAGAACACGGTCGTCTCCGCAGCGTGTCCTTGAGCGCTGCGATAAAGCGGAGCACTGTGATCGCAGAGGTTATCCCATTCGTGCCCTTTTGTCACGTTTTACTGGTCTACAGAGTCCTAGGGGGACGTGGAGCTGATTCTGTCTTCAGGATATCTGCACTCATCGGTTTGTGCATCGAGGACACAATTAGTCATTTTGCTTCAATTACAAACAACTTACGAAACGCTTAAAAGGGAAATAATCCCCTTGGTTCAAGGCTAGCGCAAGAAGTATTCCAAACCGGGACTCTCTCTCGCTTTACCATGATAAATATATTCAGTAGACACAGAACAACATGAGCAGACCACAAAAAATCTTTCGTCTGCGTGCCGGACGAATGGATTTTTAATGACGTGCGACTGGATGTCATCGATGTCCGCTCCACACAACTACCCTAAAACATTTACATGAATTCAAGAAGTCGTCTTTCAGTCCACGTTGCGACTGTACGCTAAGTGTTCTCTCTCCGTTTAGCTACATCGTCCGGGTAAAACATCTGGGTCTCTGAGATGTTTGCGTTTGCGTGTTTTTTGTTTTGTTTCCAATAAATATATTTGTCCTGCATAAACTTGCCGCCGTGTCTATAACGGAGACGGTGGACTTCTGCTGCCAACGATTGGGCTACTGAAAGCCATAACGATTCATCCAGAGGATAAACGTGCAGCAGTAAAACCCAAACAGTGAGATAAAAGCTTTATGGGGCTGCAGAGTTGTCAGTACAAGCGATCGTTCGTATTAAACAGTAATTTGATTCGATGTCAAATCAAACGTATTGATTAAAGCGGGCAGATGAATCAGGAGGCTCGTAAACTCCGGCCCCGCGCGAAGCCGCGGCGGGAGCGTTAGCGCGGTTCGACGTGAAACCCCCCCGGGCGCCGCTGGGATCGATGCCCGGCGGCGTTCGCTCAGGAGCTCGTTTTAATTAGAAGCAGCCAAGGAGCAAACATCGCCCGCCCGAGTGCGTCCCATCCACCAGCTGCTGTCTTGCACTCCGTCACCCGTTTACGAGGCCGTCTCTGCCGCGGCCGCGTTCTTGGCGCCGCTCGCGCGTCCGCGGAGACGGGAGTGTTGCTCAAGCACGCCGATAAGGGTCCGGGGCTATTACAGCTGAGCTCGCACTACAGGAATTAAGCGCCTTAAAGTGTCAATAAACCCCCGATAGGGCGGCGGAGCTCGGGAAACGATCGTTTGAGCCCTCCGATGCGTGAAATTATGTATTTGATAAGAAAGTTCCGAGAGTTTTATGGAGGGTTTCACTGCTTCCACCAACACGGTGAATCAACAGCTACAGTGATTGTATTGACACATCCTTTGACCTGTGATGGGAGGTGAGTTATGGATACATTTGGCAAGTATGAGGAAGACTTTAAAACACAAAGAGAGACCGAAGCCAGAAGCAACAACTAACGGCTCGAGTTGTAAAATTAGCCTCTCGTCTATAAAAATGGATCCAAAGGGCCTTGAACTGACCTGATTTTGGTGCTTCGGTGCTTCTGGCCAATCAGAACAGTGCTGACTTTAGAGAAGGGGATCTTAAAGAGACAGTACCTCAAATTGACTCAAGATTCCTGTTAATTTTCCCTAGCGTGTCTGACAAAAGCTCCTGATCATCCCAAGTCGTGTTTTTTTGTTTTTTTTTTGGTGGAGCGTCGTCTGTTGTGTGTGCTGTGGGTCTACCTGGACAGGGGGTACTTCCTCCCAACGGCAGCCTTGGGGTCCTGCTGGCGAATGGCTCGGATGGCGGTGGGCGCCGTAAACATGGAAGAGGCTCCGTGTTCCGAAACGACGCGGAAGAAGGCCCCGGGGTCTGGAGTCCCTACGGGTTTACCCTGGGAACACAGAGGACGGCCACACACTGATCACACCGCATGCAGCCCGGAGCTCCAGCTGTGCGCCGCAGCCATGAATATTCATGGGGCGTCTGTTTAAAATGCAGAGACGGACGGGGTGGCCGCGTTCCAGACACACCAGCAACAACATCCGTGACTTTGTTGCACTTTCGAATAAGCGCCGCGCGCCTGGGAGAGACGGGAGACGAGGCCAATTTCCTCTGTTACACGGGGACGCCTGCAGACGGACGAGAGAGTTTTTGCTGCGGATAAATGTTTGCTTCAGCGCGCCGATCGGAAAAGAAACGGGAAAGGCTGCCAAAAGACAGACACGCTACCAGAGTCAAATATTGATTCAAGGAGAGCTGATTAATTCATTACACGGCAGAGGGAGGGACGTAAAGAATGATGGCCGTCGCATTAACGGCACGGGAAGACAAACAACGCAACAGAAACGGCGTCGGCCTCGTCAGATGATCTGGGCGGGACGATCGGCTGGATCCGTCACGAGAAGAAGCTTAAAACGTCAACGGTAAATCTGCTCCTTCTGTTTCTTTTATGCGGGAGATGAAGCCGATACGTTTATTTATAAGATGTCAACCCAAAACGTTGAACTGTGTTTTTGTTCAAAGGTCAGCGATGAAACTCGCACGTCGGGAGGAAATGTTGACGATCCCACACTTTCATTTTCCAGCAGCAAATAAGTCACGACGGGCCAGAGTCATAATTCAAAAACGTTGATTCAAACTTTGCATTCATTTCATTTCTCCACAGATAAACATAAACTAGAGAGGTCAACAAAAATAGAATATTCGTGCATCGTTTTCTGTGTTTTGCCCGAGTCGGGTTTACTGCGTTGTAGGTGTATGAGGTGCGTGAGGACAAACGAAAGAAACACAGAAAGTAAGACCAGAATGAGATTAGACCCCCTAAATGTTGACACAGAGCCTTCACCCGAACCCAGAGTGCCTTTTATCTCCACTGATGGAGGTTTTCATGCTTCCCAGTCTGCGATATCCTCTACAAAACGACGCAATTAAGCTACGTGCCCCCGAAATAAAAGGTTTTCACGTCACTTACATCATTACGTACATTTTTATGTCCGAATCTGCAAGTCTAATTGCAGCAATCAGACAAATGGAACAACAAAAATGCATTTCCCTCAATAACGTAGACGAGGAGAGACGGAGAGAGGCAGAAAATGGAGATAATGGAGCAGAGTACAACCACGGCGGCGCGACGGAGGAGTTCGGCGCCTCACCTCGTACAGGATGGTGCTGTTCCCGTGGAGCAAAGGGCCGTAGCAGATGTAGGAGTGACCGACCACCCAGCCCAGGTCAGACGCCGCCCACCACACCTGAAATGAGTCAAACAGACGGACACGTGAACGGAAAACCAAACGATGGACTCCTTTGTTAGTCAGAGGACGGCGGTTGGTTGCCTTACGTCTCCAGGATTGAGTCCGTAAATATTGGCCATGGTCCAGTTCAGCATCACGGCGTAGCCCGCAGTGTCCCGCACCACACCCTGGGGACGAGATGAGACAGACAGAGAGACTGAGAGACACAGAGAGAGACAGAGAGAGACTGAGAGACTGCGGTGACATAGTTCGTATCGGTCCAGACCCTTCAGACCGGCTCCACTCTCAGGCCTTTGTTAGCAGGAATGTGTGTGAAGAGGAAGATGTTGTGTCCAGATAACTTCACATCAAGTCTTTTACTTTGTCTCAGTGTTATCGTCTCCCTACAGCCATCAGGCCGTGATAACTTACTACATCTCCGCAGGAAAATAAAGCCGGCGGCCGCGGGGGCTCGGTTTGGACAGAGGCAGCAGGAGAAGGAGGTTTTAGATTAAAGTTTGGTCCGAGACCTAAACAATGCTGTCGGAGAGGAGCAGAGACGCCTGCGGGCGTTTCCTCCTGCATCACACAGGAGATGCTTTGTCTTATTTATGTCAAGGTGAGTGTGTGTGATCGGGGTTGGACTCCAACAATAGAGACAAAGACACAGAGGCAGCATCCATAATGCAGCTCTCACGTGTGATTCTGGTACATATTTATATCTGATGGTTCCACTGGATCAACATCCACAATTGGATCACATGACAACAGGAAGTCAATGTAAATCCGTCCTGCCCTCGTTGGGTTTAACAGAGAACCTGATTGATTTATTCATGCGTTTGAACTTCTGTTACCTTTGGAGTTCCAGTGGTTCCAGAGGTGTAGAGGACGTACAGAGGATGGTCGGAGGGAACGGAAACGCAGTCGTGAGGCCGAGCGGTGGCCATCTCCTCCTCCCAGTCCAGACTCAGCTCGGGGCTCATCGACACTTTCGCCTACAACACAAAGACGCAACTGCAGCTTTACACGGGGACGATCCAAAAATGACAGTTAGAAAAGCGGAGAGCTGCACCAGTCCAGTATCCTGTCCCCGTCCCCAAATGGTCCAACATCGTCACATGTGGGTTCAGGTTAGTTATTCATGTGTAGGTCCAAGTGGTGTCAAGTAAAAAAAAAAATCACTATACTACTAAAATAGTACTTGAAAATAATTACTTTGACTTGACAAAATATTTGAAACAAAATCGATACTTTAACTCTAATTTTGTCCCAACAAGTTCTATCTATCTGTGGTTGCAGGATAAAGATAAAACCTCACAGGTCAGACATCCCATGAAGTAAAACCTCCATCGGGCAGAGCGGCGTTGAGTCGATTTCCTGGAGCTTTTCTGGATTTCGGTGAGCACGCAGCCACGACTTCTTACCTCACGGCTTAGCTGAGGATGCTAAAAGGGATGAGTTTGGATCGCTCGCCTTCTAAGAGATGCTTCACGTCGTTCCGAGAGGTTCAGTTCATCTAAGTATCCTCTGAAATGATCTCACTGATAAAAGCCTGGAGTCCTTATCAGAGCCATTAAAGTTAATGTCCCTAAAAAAAAAAAAGGCAAAAAAAGCACAACTTCCATTCCTGCTCCCCCATAATGTAACTCAATTAAAGCCGAGACCGAAGAGATGAATCCAGGTAAAAAGGAGTCTTCATCGAAGAACAGGAGAGAGCCTGACTCAGCGACAGGATGTGACTGAAGAGGCGGATGACGATTGATTTAGACCTATGGCAGAGTTTGTAGAATCCTTCAGGCTCGTGTCCTTGTTTGGGTTCAGATCTGCCCTAGAGTACCCCCCCCAAGGCTGAGAAACAAACCCAAGTCCCACTGAACCACGATTTGTAACGCTAAAACCTCGATGAGTCAAATGTGGTCAAACTCATCACGGTGGTTCTCCTATTTTTAGAAAGCACTTAACATTTAGAATAATCCTCCAGACAGGAGTAATGAGAGCAAAACCAGAACCACAGCCATGAGCACTTCACTGGGTCTTACCATGTTGGGCCTGTTGTAGATCAGGACCTTAGAGGGCCTGTAAGAGCTCAGCTCCAAGGCCTTCTGCACCAGAGGGATGTACTCCACCGTCCTGCCGGGCTCGATGCCGAACGAGGCCGTGACGATGAGCTTCGGCTGAAAAACACGGCGACGCCACAGGAAGATGAATCCCTTCTGTCATTTTACTGTCGCCGGCGCGTGAGTGAAGCCGAGGCGTCGCTCTCTCACCTTAGCGTGGCTGACGCGGACCGAGAGCTCTTTGGCAGCGAAGCCGCCGAAGATGAGGCTGTGGGGGGCGCCGATCCGAGCGCAGGCCAGCATGGTGAACATGGCCTCGGGCACCATGGGCATGTAGATCACGACCAGATCTCCCTTCTGGACACCGTTCTTCACCAGGACTCCAGCTAGTCTGGACACCTGGACCACAACGGCACAACACAGGGGAACAAATACAGAGCGTTGAACCATTTATCATGTAGGCATAGACACACACACACACACACACACTCACACACACACACATATCTTTCTTTCTCTTCTTAGTTTCATTAAGATCGTTATTTCCATTATTTTTCCATAAGATTCTGGATATTTGACTCTTTATTCCAAAACATCCCCGAGCCTGGAAACTTGACATTTCCAGAACGTTCCCGTCCATAAAGATCAGAGTTTTGGCCGAGCGGACCCATCTTCCCAAATGTCACGTCAACAGGTGATCTCCCCCGTACATGAAAATTTCAACTCTAAAAAGTTTATATTTTAAATCCTAAACAGCAACAACCAAGGACGTCTCTTTGCCGTCCTTCTCAGGGATTAAACGCGGTTGCCTTGATGTCGCTCTAATCCCAGACCGTCACCTGGTCCTGAAGCTCCCGGAATGTGATGATCTGCTTGGTCCCGGTCACCGGGCTGTCGTAAATGATGGCCGCTTGCTCTCCGCGTCCGTTTTCCACGTGGCGGTCCACTGCGTTGTAGCACATGTTGAGCTTTCCTCCCACAAACCTCACCGGGAGACAAAACAAAGACGTTAACGCTCCTTTTTCCTCCTCCTCAGACAGTTCAACCTTTTCTCTGCGTTTCCTCCCACAGTTCACAAACAGAAGGTAAAGCAGAGACTCTAAATTGGCCATAGCCGTGAATGTGAGGCTGAGTTTAACTGGTAAACAGTCCAGGGAGGAGCAATCATCCAATGAACGCACAGGATATGGGAGTAAAGAGGATGAACGGGGATTAAAGTTAAATCATTAAAACTACATTAAAATCAGGCTTTGATCGGTAAAAAGAGACATCAATCATATTTTAAAACACACAGACGAGGAACTTTTCACTGTCTTATGAGGACTAAATCCATTGTTTTCATGTCGACCATCAAAGCAGGCGATTTCATTGTTGCATCTCATCGTCGTTGTGCCATCATTGACAACCCGAGAAGATTAATTAACAGATTATTTTGGATTCATGGCAACTCTGACAAATTCTAATTTCAGCTTTCATGATGTTCTGTCACATGATTTGCAGGTCTCACAACCTTGGTTGGCAGTACAAATCTTTGAAGTCTAGAACAGGTTTGTGTATCTCCAATCTTAGGCCGACATAGTCCAGATTATATGGGTACGATATTCCTTACAGCGTCAAAACAAATCAAAGAAGATATCCTGGATTATTTGAGGCTGGTAATAAAAAAATAAAAAAAACAATGCTTATGTTTGTCAATAATAATGTTAGTGGGGTCAATAAGTGGTTACATTCCAGAGCTATCTTACTATTATCTTGTCTTGAAAAGTGACATCAATCCCCATCATCATATTGATCAGATTGAAATCATTTCTATGTGTTGTCTTGTGAATTCCTTTGAAGTTTGGTGAGTTTGTTTACAGTTTACAGGCAAATTAACAAGCCGGAGCCAAGAGCCAGCGTGGGAAAGTAATGAGGACGACTAAGGTCATAAAATTGGACACTGCACTGAAAAATAGACATTCTTTGTTTCTATTATTGATTTTTTTTTTTATCTTCTCGCAGTTTGGTGTTCATTTTCCAAAATTAAAAAAAAATCAGTATATTTTAATGGCCTTTAGTTAACCATTTTAATGAAAAACTTTGGATAACAGCACCAAAAATATCGGCCGTATCGTCAAAATTGTGAAAAGTATCGTGATGATATTTTGACCACACTGCCCCAGCGTGGTGCAGACAGCGTAGGAAGTTTGTTGCACCAGTAGCGGCCAATCCTATCTGCAGTTTTCTCTTACCACTTTGGGAACACCGGGTCCTCCACCTGGACGGTTTTACTCCACGGTTCAGACCAGCTGATGTTGTGTCCCACCTCAGCCCAGAACGTCTCCGGGTTGTCCCTGGCTGAGGCGAAGGTTTGGCTGTACAGGTCGGATGCATACTTGGTGCAGAAATACTTGTTGTTGACTGCGTGTGTTGTTACTCTGACGCTGCGTTGTTGCGCACACAGCGTCCACAGTTTCCTTCCCGGCGCCTTATTACGCACAGCTGCGACGCACGGATTAAAGCGCAGTAAAAGTTGCTTCAGCTCGGGGTGCATTGTTGCAGGAGTGAGACACAAACAAGCACACACCCGGACGCGCACACACTGGTGATTACTTGGAGGTGGGTGGTTCAAAAGCGGAGCCACGTGACCTGAGACCACCAATGAGCGGGAGAGGAACGGGAGCAGTTTGGGCCAAACACTTTCCAATGCCAACGGAACGCACACACTTAAGACACACTTACACACAAAAATACATTTAAATTTACTTTTCATTTTATTTTGAGAGATAAAATTACACTATTGTCCATTTTGGTTTGCAATAAATAGATGATACAGATGAATGTGACATTTTATTTTAAAAATAAAGATGCAAATGATCAAATAATTGATGCATTTCGTTTCCCGAAAAAGAAATACATTATCTACTTGATAAATGTGCAGCAGTGAATAAAAAAACAGTTTGGATGCTGAGATTGTATTATTATGAAAAATTATAGTTACAAATATGAATTAAAAATAGAAATGTAAAATGAACTCAGTGCTGCACATTTTTTCAGTTATTGAGCAATTTATTTTAAAATAAAAAGGACCATTCATCTACTTATTATATATTTATTTTAATTTGAGTAATTTGGCCTTTCATATATTACACACGTAGTCAAACTGAGCCAATAATTACACTTGAAAGAAAAATACTATGCAACGTACAAACTGGTTTAAAATGTTTAATAATATGATGAAAATCATCCCAACGATTACATCAGAAAATGCACAAAAAACTGGGTCACATCGGAAGTTCATCTATTATAAATCATTTTTTAAAAGATAAAATTTAGGTTCAAATAAATGGAGAAACTAAAAACATCCCGTATAAATTGATATCTTTCATTTTCATATCTATCCGTTTCATATATTTTGAGTCCTATTTGTCATCAACAGCCACAGCGATAGCATGTTGGAGAGTAGCAGCGCAGCTTCGTCTTCAAAGAGACACAATTTCCCAATTTCAAACCAATCAGCCTAAAGCTGTTTATCTTCTTCTTCACTTCCCGTAAGGGAGAGGATCCAACACCGCCCACATCTCCACTCTGATAACATCCTCAAGGAATGAGGAACGAGTTATACAAATAGATAGATAGAGACAGAGAGAGAGAGAGGGGTAGGTAGATAGATAGATAGATAGATAGATAGATAGATAGATAGATAGATAGATAGATAGATAGATAGATAGATATTTGCTCAACAAAAGTAACAAAAGTTTGATGGAAAAGTGGAGTATTATTCCCCGACTAATCTTTAAATACATTTATATTGCAGTATGTTATTATTCATAGTATATTGGATGACTCCGTGTTGCTACGGAAACGATCATGATATGAAAAAGGATTCTGCAGATTATCCATGGTGTATTTCTGTAGGAATGTGAACTGTGGCCTGTGTGGAATTTATGCATATGGAGTGCTGAGGGGCTTTTCAGAGCGGCTGGATCTGTTTACGTAACGTCGCTCCACCTTAACCCTACACAGTATATACAACAAAACTAAGGTTTAACCCGACAACATTATCTCATTCCCACAAGAAAACGCTGCAGTCCAAAAAGTCCAGGTAATACAAGGAAAATTATCTTAAAACCGCGACCCATGAAGTCGGCCTCCTGTGGCATCAGGCTGCTATAGCTTTATCTTATTTATTTATTTTATGCAGCTGTTTACAACTTCAGATAAGAGTTTTTTTCCCCAGCAGTAGAGATTAAGTCTGTGGTCTGTGGGAAATCCATATCACTGACATTTACTTGCGAGCTGCTGGGAGCTCCTCTTCATCACGGATCTTTATTTACTGGCAGAATTAAACTCCGGGGGTCCCGGGGATTGTATCAATACTGTTTCTGTGCTGGGCTCAATGAAGAATGTAAAAAGCTGCTAATCTTAAAGGGCTCGCGGGGGGACGCATTATGTGGAGATGTTTATGAACGTATTTGTGGATGTTGTGGAGTTCGTTTGGTCTTTCAGGCAGCAGCTTTCATTTACTGACAGCTGCTCTCTCAGGTTTGGCACCAGCATTAGTCAGAGTGATGGATATTACCCATAATCCACCGGACTTCACGGGAATGACATTAACGGGTGCAGCACTCCGTAATACTTTTGTAAAGACATTTCACTAAGTTACTTGATGATGCTTAATTAGATTTTTTTTCCTTCTTCTCTAGTCTGACATCTAGTGGCCGTAGGGTGTAACAGCAACCGGTTGGTAAACAACCACGATCATACGCCCACGTGAGGGGAAAACAGCTGCTTAAGAATGTCATGTGGTCAGATTCCTAAACAAATCAGCGTGAAGAGATTGTGGAAGTAGTTAGACTACTTCACTACCCAGAAGACTCAGAAGTCTGAACAAAGGTGAACTTTAAACTGATGAACAACAAGACAGGAATGTCTTTGAAGTTTGGAGTAGGGGGTGGGGGTAAATGCGAAGTGAGATAGATGGGATGGGCGTAGCGGCCTGATACTCTGAATGTTCTATCGATCAGCAGGAGTCGTTAGCGTCTCCCGGAGACAGGCGGAAGACAATGGCGTCTGGATGGGCCATGCATCTCCTATGGAGATGAAGCTGTTGCCTCCTTGGGTCAAGGTGAGAATGGAACTACGACCGGTTACCCTGATGAGATTAAACGGTATGTACAGAGAGATAAATACAGAAAGAAAACACCACTTGTGTCCTTTTCTATGTTTGTTTATCCGGCTAACACTTCCTTATTTGTCACTAAAATCTGACAACGATCTGGGAAATGTCAGGTCAGACACCATCTATGAAAAGTCATACAGATGGATTGAATTACTATTAATGATGGGATGGAAAATTGGTGAAAATTATAAGTAAATAAATAAATAAATGAATAAATAACAGAGGAAAAGTTAAGAGTTGGTCACATTGGAACGTCCAATTATGTGATATTTGTTTGGATTTACACTCAACAAACAGGGGCTAGTTGCGTGTTTGGGAACGGCACAACTCAGACCAGCTCAGACGCTGCATTTGAGGTGTTTCCGCATAACAAAACCCTAAATTACAGGTTATTGTTGCTAAGAGGTTCCACCGGTTGTTGCTGTTTTCATCATTGGATGAAGCTCGGATCCCGTTAGATGGGTAACTGGAGCTGAAATCCAGGTGATTCGAAGGGTTCACTGTCTTTTTATTCACATTCCTAATCTCACGCTCTGAGACTGGACACAGACGTGCCCGGAGCACTAAGTGGGGGCTGCCAGCGGAGACCAAACACACCCAAACCGGAGTGCAGATTTGGCTCCTGGTGCGGCCTCCTTCCTGCTCTGATTTCACGTAAACGCCGGCGGCTCTTGTGAAGCAGAAAACAACCGGAGGCAAATTACACAGGCTTATGACCAAGTGTGGATTTATAATAAAATCTAAATTGAAGATAATCATAGCAATTTTACATTTTGAATGTTTGTTAATCATCAGTTTCAGTCAGCATTAGTCACGGTTTATAGAATTGTTTTGCATAATTGCAGCTTTTTATTTTCAGCAGAGGGGATTTTAATTAGGACCACTTTACCACACCGAAAGGTTTTAATAAGGAAAGGAGGAGTTCATCCATTATTGATTATTGTGATAAATGAACGAACAACAGGGTAGATGAGGATAAAAACAGCTGACGGGTACAAAGAGTTTTTATCTTTAACATTGAATCTTTAACACTGAATTACGCCCATCGATAAAAAAACAAGAAAGAGCATGAAAAACATTTTCATTTTCTTCCACAAATGAAAAAAATGCCAATATTGGTGTAAAAGTTTTAAATGCAGAAGAGACAAATTCAATTCAACTAAAATATATAAATTTAGAAGACGGAAGATGAAGATAAATGCCAGTATAAGCGACTAAAACACCAGATGCAGAGATGCAGAGGATTCTAGAGGCTTTAAATTTTCATTTCTGCAATAATTTCACGAGGGAAATTCGCTTTTTATTCATTGATTAATGCAATAAAACAGCAAATATTCAGTGTTTGTACTGTGGCTCCTGACGCCTGAGGGGCATCAGCAAGCTCGAGTCTGAGGTTTGAACCGCACGCCAAATCCTGCATGGGAGGATGGTTTCAAAGTGGCAGCCTCTCCCTTTTTGTCAGACTTTGCCGCCATTGAGCAAGGCATTTTATGACAAAGGGATAAACAGAACAACCCAGAACTACGCCGAGAGCCTCGAACGACTCCCTCAAGCTGCCGCTGTAAAGAAATTGAGATCTTGGCGTCAATCCGTCCTTTTTGAATCATAAAGATGAATTTGAAATTGTCTGCCAGCGTCCCGCCCACATGTTAACACGCTGGTCGACTCAGCTGTCACATTCAAGAAAGGCAAACAAAACCTTTCACATAAACACATGCTAAGTTATTGACTTGAAACTGTTTTTATCCTATTATGACTGAGTGAGTGACACGTCGCCCAGATGAGAACCACAGCTGTACAGGGATGAGTGTCCACGATTGGCTTGACAAAATGTTAAGAATTGATGAAGATGACAACTTGGGATGTGAAGATGGCATCGACAAATCATGATGGATCCATGACAGTATCTGCTGAATTCCTGACTCATCCATGGGAATTTCAAAGAGGCTACACTGACGATGTGTGATGTCATTCATAATTGACTTCCCTGAGGAGTTTACGTTTTGGTGGTCCGTCTGTTAGCAGGATGCTTTGTACCAGCTGGCCTGATGGAGGCGCTGTTGTACACAATTTTACGTTTGAATTATATTTTGTAGATTTTTTTTCCCTGCATTACTTGGTCCTGTCAGCATGATTTATTTCTAAAAAAAAATTATCCTCCTACAAATTTCACTAATTTGTCACAAACTTTTTAAATTTTTTAGTTTTGAAATG
>OMNV01008822.1:0-13877 GCA_900303265.1 Brotula barbata
GGTGTCGCACAGGACTCACGTTGTGTTGCTGCAGCCCGAGCGGAGGCGATTCTTGATTTCCCAAGTGCAATTTTTAATCACTGAAGTGTGAGAGAAAGCATAGCTGCAGGGATTAATCTCCAAGAAAAACAAACAAACAGGCCCACTGGATGGCTGGGGGTGAATTTAGCTATCATCGCTAAGCAATTAAAGAGGAAGTGGAATGAAGAGAGAGAGAGCGTTTCACTCCGCTGTGATTAAAATATTCACCGCTAAGCAATGTGCATACAGCAAGCGCAGCCACCGGAATAACGCAAATATTGGAGTAACTCACGCGGAGTGGGCGGGACCCGGGGTTTCCCTTTGAATTATGATGAGAGGAGAAGGGCGAGGGAGGGGTAAGGGAGCGCTCGTTTGACTTTTTTTTTTTTTTGTCTAAGAGGATGCTGTCAGAGGCGGAAACCAGAGCACGGCCGGGTCCGCCTCCCGTCCGTCTTATCGGGGCGGCAGACGAACCCCGAGCCGCCATACCTGACGAGTCCTCCAACACGGAGATAACCGAGAGCAGACAGCCGCTGATTCAATCGGAGTTGGGCGCGCAATCTTGCCCCCTCGAGTCCTTCATCTTGCCGCGACAGGCAGCCACGCCGGTTTGGAGATAACAAGGAGGGAACGCGGAGCCTGAAAACCCTGCTGTGGTCGCTG
Organism: Brotula barbata; assembly: GCA_900303265.1. Lineage (NCBI taxonomy): Eukaryota > Metazoa > Chordata > Actinopteri > Ophidiiformes > Ophidiidae > Brotula > Brotula barbata. The sequence goes on from OMNV01008822.1 coordinate 685, forward strand.
GATTCATGTCTGCGAACAGCTGCGCGCCACTTTAATCAGACAGCGAGGAGCTAAGACAAAAAAAGTTTCAGAGGGAGGAGAGCGCACGCTGACAGATGACAACTCCTGCAAAGACTCTGTCAGAAGAAAAGACGACTCTCTCTCTCTCTCTCTCTCTCTCTCTCTTCCCTTTGGATGTCCAAGTCATGCCAATAATTGGCGTTGTTAAAATATGTGAAATTTGAAGAGAACACACGGCGCGGCCAGACGTTTAGGGTGATTCCTGCAATTGACTTTTAAAATTTTAGGCGTTTTTCAGGCGTTTCGTGCACAGTAAGAGTTTGGACTAATGATCATATCAGGATAGTAGATACAGAGCAAACATAAACACACACATACACACAGCACAATTCTTTGCTTTGATGGCTTGTTAAGAGTGTTAGAGGTGTGAAAAATTGTGCAGGGCGAAAATAATTAAGTGAGACTCAGGAAGTCTAAGTCAGAGGAGGTTTTCTTCCAATTGTGCCGTTTTCATCGAGTCTCTTTAATGCGATACTTCAAAATGAGCATAAAAATAACTTAAGAGAAACACGGCTCCAAAATGTTTGTGTGTATGTGTGTTTGTGTGAGCGCACCATAAACACATTTTTGTTGTTGAAATGAATTTGATCGTGAAAGTCCCTCAAAGTTGAATTTCTTATTTATGTGTCTGCTTGGAAACATAGACGAGTGTGATCGCGTTTAATGAAAAAGAAAATTAATTGTAATAATTCCGATGGAGGCGGAATGGAACAATTTGATCTTAAAATTCAATTAAAACAAGCCTCTTTCTTAAAACAGAAAGAGGAAAGAGATTCAGCTCACAATCCTGTATTATAATCTGATTAGCAGCGGGAATAAAGTTCTCGGGTGTCATTTCTCCTAAAGCTGAACATTTTAGACGTTTTCTTATGTGATTGAATTCAAATCAATTCAGTTTCAGCTTTCATTTGATCAAATTGAATTCCAAAACCTGAAAGCGGATTTAAAACGTGGATTATCAAGAGTATTCCAGATCTATACCTGCTGCCTAGAAAACAAAATGTGGACAAAACAACAAATATACAGACTATTTCACTGATCAGATGCTAAATAAGCAACACCGCTCCGTGTTAGCATTCAGATCAGCTTCATTTGACGTGGCTGTGTGTAATGTTGACCTGCATAATGGAATAGTGGACCTTCATCAAACAAGCAAAGCCTACAGCTCTTTAAGGGATAAGAGAGCTGTAAATCTCTCCCCAGAAAGGCCACGGAAGGAGTTTGACATCACCCTGGTGCTCACGATGCCGTGACCATCACAGTAATGTACACGGTGAGACCATGGGAAAAATGTGTCTACGTGTATGAAATAAAAATGCATTCTGAATGACATGCAATGGCAACGAAGGCTTTTGATAAATCAATGTTACTCTGCTCTTTAAGACGGCGTATTGGGGCCACGATGTACGTAAAAGATTAAATACAGAGACAAATACTCTGAAATTAGGAAGTGGCAAATTTGCAAGAAAAAAATTTGGATATTCACACGCACACACACACACACACACACAACTGAAAGCACACCCATGCTACTAAAAGGATGCACACACAGATCATGCATTCTCGCATGGATAACCCCTGACATACATATATATAATCATGCATACACATGTATTATCTCACACATACAATTTTTCAGATTTTTTTTCTTGCAAATTAGTGACTCTATAGCATTTATTTATTTATTTATTTATTCTTTTACAGTGATCCTAAGATGCCATTGTAAATATTGGACTCTTTGACTCTTTTAGTTACTATTTTTAGTTACAATTTACTATTTTTAGCTTTTTGCAATGCTTGAGTGTGATTCCTTTGAACTCTCTATTTCTGCAACACTCCACTGCAGACGGAGTGAAAACGTGCCATTAAATATATTATGTCCTCAAGTATTATTTTTTTACTGAATCTAAACTATAAATGGCAGCAATAAAAAAAAAAAAAAAAGATTCAAGGATGAATTCCAAGTTACCTGGAACAAAGACCATAATCCTGATTGTCCGTTGTTCCATACAATTTTTCCTTACGTAGAAACAGAACTTCACAGCCCATAGAAAAGGAGCAGCAGTGTGGTAAATCTCAGTGAAGATCTACGCAACTCTGGACGAGGCTGAAATGGCTATAAAATCAAAAATAAAAGCCCATTTTTAACAAAAAATTGACAAAACAGCTAAAGGTAACTTTTGTGGTGACAAAAAAGCCAACTGTGTTCTGATTGGGCCGATGTGTCATAAGGAAGCGGTGTTACCTGTTGATATTAACATGTTACAAAAGTTAAGGAGAAACCAAACAACCGGACGCCTTTCGAACATCTGCGATCATTTTAATAGGACTGAAACCTTTCTCGCAGCTCTCCATCTCATTATGTTTTCAATCAGTCAAAAAGGCAGATATTTTGAAATTCATGCATCACAACGCCGCCGTGCTTCAACTGCGACGTCCTTAATTCAATCCAGCAAAGTTTTGGGCTTGATTCAATAAAGCAAACACAATTACCAAATCAATTATGTTCCACTGATTAGCCTGCATTTATAATTACAGAGCCCAGAGCACAGACTGGTTATTAATATTAATTCAATTCAAAGCCTGTTTGTATATGGTGTTAGCTCGTGGCAGCCGGTTGGCGCTTGGTTGACAGGTGCAGGGCCTCCACGCTTTTACGAGAGCTGCTTTCCTCTGTGATTGACATAAAAAGCTCTTAAACAAACCTACCGGACGGACTGTTGATGGGAAGTAGAGGGAAAACAGTATTAATTTAGTGTAATGTGATGTGTAATGATATAGCTGTGTGACAAAGAAATTGTCACAGAAATGAGACAAACAGACAGGTCCTGAACTGGACTTCATTTTTGTTGGTCCTTCACTTGGGTGACATGATAAAATCATATAGAAGCCAGAGTATAGAAAATAAAATGTCAAAATTTTAGCTTAGAAACTAGGATAATGACATAAAAACTCACTTTAGAGACTTATTATTTGTTTCAAAATCATTAGTTTGAGCTTACATTGCACTATGGAAGCACAAACTGGTCCAGAAAATGGATTGTCAACACATAGAGGACGATTTCAAATGTGGTTTCCCAACTGATGAAATACTAAATACGCTTGCTGTTATATACTGTAAGTCGGAAGAGGATTGCAACACCGTGTGTGTGAATGCAGGGGTAGATTGAGAAACAATTACTCCTAATACTCACAACTCATCATTATGACATTAAGATATTTTTCCATTCTGGCAGAAATCGGCTTCCATAATCTCAACATGTAGCATGTTAGCCGCATGTTACAGATAAATTTTCTAGCCGTTCAGGCACACGTCACAACTGATGTAGCTATCTGTTGATCATTTCCCAAAGAAACACAACGTGCTCCTATTGATTTCCTCTACAGTCAATGGTTTCTATGCATTTCTCCACTTTCATCTCTGGAAATAATTTGCTGACTTGATACTTACTTGAGATAGATGATGTTGCCAGTTACTCTGTTCACTGTATTTCTGCCTCACAGCAATGCTGACACATCAAAACAGTGAATGTGGCTGGGAAATATTAGAATGATGGGATATCATAATGGGAAAGGGTGAGTCAGAGTATTCTATAATACCCCAGCTAAGGTTTATTGAAAAGTGACATTTAGAGAACGCCACAAAAAAAAAAAAAATGTAAGAGCGAATCTATTTTTATATTTCCTCCCATGCTATGTACGCCAGCTACTATTCCTGTTATAGCTGATATAATTGTAACAAAATGGATTTTTTAATACATTTCATAGTACTCCTACTCAACATGCATCTGTTGTTCTCTTACCAGGCGTGTCAAAAAGTCATAAGTTATAAAAAGGTTACTAATTAGAAGTCATTTGTTTATTTCCCATGTCTGCATCCATCACAAACAGCCCTGCGTGTTTATTTGTTTGTGTTGTGCCATTGTCAGACTCGGCGTTTGTTATGAAACTGATCGTTATCATCAGCCAATCCAACGTATCCTGATGTAATTATATTTAAATTGACACAGTCACACCTAATTAGCCTGTCCTCTGATCAGACATCCTGTAGGTGAAGATTGTAACCACTGCAGAGGGACTTGTTTCAGATTCTCGCTCATGAATTAGAGATGTCTGATATTCTACAACTGCCGACCTGTGACAATCCGGATTCGTGCCTTCAGCGATCGCGCCGAAGACAATCTGCATTTTGATCGGTCTCGCATAATCGGTAAAGCCGTATTTGTTTGTTCATTTTGCGTGTTTCGGTGAAGAGTGAATCTTTGCTTTTGCTGGGGGAGAAAATGGATTTCATTTGGTTGTCACCTGTTTGGAATGGTTTTTTTTCTTTGTTTTTATTTACAGTGGGCTTGCCTTCTGTAATTTGCTTTATGCTGTATGTCCACATGTGCACGGTCTCCCACTGATCGCACCAGGATGAAGGTTTCAGGACTGATTCCCATTACAGACGTCCGCACTCGGAGCTGAATAAAGGAATGTCACTTCAGGCTGATTATGTTGCATTTTGGATTCATGATGGTGCGAGATGAAAGGTCAGGGGTAACAAAAACAATTGGATTCACCCTCTGTGGATTATGAATATCCGCAGCAAATGTCAAGGAAATCATTAAGTTTGGAGATACACTATCTTTTCACGGGATGATTGAAGATCAGGGGGTCACCAAAATCATTTGGAACCATCCTCTGGGGACTCTGCCCCCTCCTCATTTTAGGACGAGACGCATAAATCTGTGTGAGGCGCTTTTACAGTTTACTTACTTTGGCATTAAAACTAAAAACGAGTATTTTCCATTTCCCAGCCCGGTGCATTGTGGGTGTTATTCTGCAGTGTGCATGTGAAATTAATCCGATGAAAATAAGAGCAGTGACACCGTTTGATGACGAGGCACAGCAGAAGGACGAAGGAACAGCACAATGTGAAAGAAGAAAAACAATACATTAGTTACAGTCTGAATAAATAATTCAGATTGCAGCATCAGCAAAGTAGGTTTTTATGAAGCCTGAGAAGACAAGGTGACACCTGCAAAAAGAAAGCTCTGCGTCTGTCAGCTATGGAAAAAAGTTTGTTTTCTCTGTCAAAAATATGAAAATCTGGAGAAAATAACAGCTGCGGCACCAAAACACGGCCACATTAACCAAAGAAGAAGCTCCAAAAGCGTGTCCACAAAATACAAATAAGTAAAAAAAAAACTAAAAAAAAACGTCTTATCCTACTTATCCTGTTGTTAGAAAGGATGCAGTGTTTGGTGGCTTAGCTCTATCTCTCCTGTGCAGCAGAGGGCTTTTCAGATCTGAGGGACATAGGGGACATGTGAGTTGATTAACTGATTGATTTAGAGAGATAACCTGACCGAGAGATGACCTCCTGTGATGAGAAACTGATATCAAGAGCTCATTGTTTCCCTCTGTGTTACTCTAAATAGAAATATCCAACCACAGAGTGGAATAATGGAATGGCTGAACAGCAGCAGGAGGAGGATCTCATTTAAAAAGTCAGGGAGAGTTGAGTTTAAGGTGACCCGTTTCCTCTTCACGCTGTATTATTCCGGGGAGGATGTCAAAACCGCTGGAATAAAAGCAGAAAACCTCACCGATGGCTCCTCGGTGTTTAAAAATGAACTCGCCGCAGTCCCGAAGGGTTCATCCCCCTGAGAGCATGAATAGGTAATGTGCTGATTTTCATTCGCAACTTCCTGTGTGTAATCAAGAACAGAAGAAAGGCCGTGGGAGAAGCAAAAGTGTTTTCATCCACTGGGGACCATGAATATTCTCAGTAATGATTGTTCCAAATTGTACAATAAGAGGTTTTGGCCTGATGGTGGCGCTGACGGTTTGGGAGCTGTTTTACCAAAATCCTTACCAGACTCATCTTCTGGAGACTATGAATAAAACATAGTTACAAAGTGCTTAACAACAGCAAAAATCAATAAAAGGCAGAATCCAATAAAATGACTACAATATAAAAGCATCATAAAAAAAGAACAATAAAAGGCATAAAAATGTGACAAAAATATTCAAAAGTAAAAAAGGGTCGATTATAAAGATGTGCAGAGTAATGGGAAAGTTGTTTTAAAAGTACGTTTTTAAAAGATTTAAAGGAGGAGAGGGTGATATATTCTCTGTTCCTGTCATCTGGATCAGACGCATAGAGAGGCAGAATCTTGGCTTGGTGGTGTCACGATGGAAAAGTTCTTCCAAAATTAACCTTTTCTCCCTCCGAGTATAAAGAATATGTTCAGATCATGCTAAAGGATTCAAATGTTATTGATTGACGGACAAACTGTTGTTTGTTTGTCATCTTTAAAATGTTTCATGACAGTAACAAAAGTCCAACTCCTCAAAGACATCGGTCTACAAAAATGTTACCCACAAGTCCTTATGCGGAGCTCCGGGAGCTGAATCGACTGCAATCTAAACTTTCTCCCAGTCCAGCGATGGATCAATAAACCTCGCTGCTGAGGGGGACCATAGATGATTGTGCCCACAGAGATGAAGAATTCAGCTTTAAGGTTGTAAAGATGTTTTCATTTCACACCAGCTTGTGTCCAAATCCATTCCTTATTGTTACACCGTGTCTAAAGCTGGATACAAACATCAAAAAAAATGCGCTCGTTAATTTACTCTGGGCTTTAATGAAGACGTGGTAGATTGTTTTTTAATGAAAAGGCTGATTCAAAGACACGAAAACATGTGTTTTGGTTGAGCACGGGTTAAAACGTGTGGCTGTCTTCCATGCTCTGTGGACCGTGTCTACTTCAGAATAAGACTCGCAACCGGCTCTGACACATACACACACACGCGCTTTCAAACACACACACACCGCTCACACCAAGGTAATGGAGGCATTAGTTTGAGTGATGGGCCACGCTGGGCTCCTCCACTCCATCACCTGCCCATCTCCAAGACATCTCAATTTTCTCACCATACCTCAGCAACATTCGTACAGTAAACACAGAATAGAAACTCGCTCGCACAGTAAAGCATCTCGATTCCGCAACTCTGCTTTAGTCCGAAAGCTAAAGGCACGCTGTGTGCATTGTGGGCGCTGTCATATATTTTACAGCCATCTCTCTCTGAGACATGCTAATCTAAAATCATCTTATTTCTACAGCCACACTCACAGCTTTGAGCTGTGCTTGGTGCTTCATTAGTCACCTGAATGACAGGTGCAGACCGGAGCTTGGTATTCTGGCTGGGCAGGCTAGGCACACACACTCACACACTACTAGCTCCACTAAAGCCTGCATGTATTTCCACATCAGTAGAGTGACAATCAGCTCCAGCTCTAGCTCTGAGCCCTGAAATGTTCCCGGCTCTCTCAGCAGGCAGGAATCTATCCAGTAAAATATAACAAAACATGCATCTGCTTGGAGTATTCCGGCGATCGCAAACAATGCAGAACGATCGCTCTGTCTGGTTCAAGGCACGTCAACTTCCAGCCTCCCGGTAAACAGGTTTCAATCACACAGCTCTGTGTGTTGCGTTTGGTCAATTGCAGCATTCTGTTGTCAGTTATTTTCAAATTAATGACAGCTGATGTGCGTACCAGTATATAAAGTATATGACGCACACACACGGAGCTGTAACGTTACGTTGTTGCTTAACTTGGTCTACTAATATATAAGTTTAGATAAATGTAACCACCAAGAAACCCTGTTTTATACTCTAACCAATTCAATAATACACTTTTTCTTGTCCTGGACACGTACCCGTCACTTACTGGAGTAATGCATCATGGGTAATGTATTGGAACAGCATAGGGGATGTAGCAAACTTTGAGGAATCTTTGCCTGATAATTTTTGCCTAAATAGTTACTATAACAATTATACCATTAAATCGCATCATATCGTTCTAAATGGACCAATAACGTCCTTGTGTCATATTGCCAACCATGTATCGTGATGCGTATCGCATCCCTGTTAAAATGTATCATTACACCCCTAATAAATATATATATATATATATTTAATATTGCCACACAATGTGGTTACCCAAACTCCACGATCATTATTTTGTTGCAACACAGTCTGCATTTCTAGTTTAATGGTGTGTTGGTCATAACTTCCCAACTATACAGTGTATTTCCACGTGAGGGGAGAATTTGTCATTTGATTTCTCTATCAAAGAGAGACAAAGACGCCGTCATAGGCAGCCGATTATCAGCGCTTTATCTTTTCATGGTCGTACAGGAAACAGACGAGTCTAAACGGCAGTGCTGTTAAGTATGGAGTTTTGTCTTTGGTAAACACCGGAGGCTTTAATGGGATTTCACGATTATCCTCCGAGGCTAGATACTGCAAATCTCCCACACATCCTCATGTATTCGTGTAGAATATTAATGGCGTCGAGGCAGGTTTGAAACATTCGCTGCAGGTCTGGTAAAAGCCAAATATTTAGACGGTGGATTTCTACTGCACAGGGACAACGTGTTAACCTAAGATCTCAACCTAGGTCAGAAAACAGTGGGTCCAATGATCGACACATAAACAACCACACACACTCAGACTACATGGAATCACATAAAAACACTTCATTAGCGCGCTGGATACACTGAATAAAAAGTGATTGAAGTACTTCAGCAGAGCAATATGAGACCCAAATTTACAAATGATTGCAATAATAATTCAACATTGATAAATTCTTTGTTTGTTGTAGTTACCATTTGGGCGTTCTAAGCATAGGCAATATCAGCAGCTGTCCCCTGAGCACAAATGGAAAGATCAGGCTGCCTGAAAGGTCTTTGGGTCTGACAGGGATAAGTGCAGGTCCCTTGAAGGTTTGGAGACATTTTTGCAATTTTCTTATTCAAAGATTAATATTTATGAGGGGACATGGGTATGACACGATACAATACCATCTACTTTATCGTTCCTCAGGGAAGTTTGTCTTGGACTTACAATACTGCTGCTCCACGGTTAAAAACATCATAAGAAACACACCAATGTATGTAAAACCAATATGACTGAATATCTGCACGATGTACAATATAATGACATATACATTAAAAAAATAAAAAGGGAAAAATACATCTAAACCATTACACGGCCCTGAGATTTATTGCATAACCACCGAGTCGCATTTATGATGCTGCTGTATATAAACAAAGGATGCTACAAACATGCAGCTAATGAGTCGCTCTAATGATTCTGATTCAGCAGCATAAAATGGAGATGGGTCGGGATCGGATCCAAAATAAGACCACGCTGTGCCTCATTAATCTTTTATTACATATCTGATGGTAAGGTTATGATAGTGTATGATGCAGATTACAGATTATAGCTCCACCATTGTCAAACATGCCATCTTTTATCTTATTCACATCTGGACCAGATATGTGGCCATTTTCTTCTTTAAGGAGATTTTACCATGTTTAACCAAAATTCCCCTTGTTAACAGATTATTTAGTAGTTTCCATTCCCTTCCTGTAAACAAACAAACTGTAGGAGTCACAGAGTGATCAGCCTTGGTGGAGGCGTGAGTGCCTACAGTTTCATTACCCTGGCAGCAGTGAGTGTGTACGAGAAACGACGAGCGTAAACAAACTATCGCTGTGGTACAGCCAGGCAGCGTAATGTTTATTTGCGTTTAATTAAGTATCTATTTTTAGTTCTATTTTAAGTCCTGACAGGAAAAACACTTTATTCCCCAGGTGACTGCCCTAAAAAATTATCATATAAATTATAAGTTTTGCCGCCGCAAATGCAGACGACTTAAAGCAGCTGCGATGTAATCATCCAATCATGTCTCCAGATGAAATATATATTTACCCCGACTCAGTACAACATGCTGATGAATGCACAAGATCCACCGCAGCGACTGAGTTAACTATGGCTCTTATTATTCTAAAGGCCGTAGAATCGCTACGCGCAAAATGCTGCTATGCGTCTATCATCACCTCCAGAATCAGCTCAGCATGCAGTTCAAGCCAGTGTTCAAATGCTATCTAACTTAGCTGTTCTACTTATGTAGTCTGGGAAGATTAAAGGGCTCCTGTACTGCTGTGTGTAGATTCCTGCTGTCTGCTGGGCTGCAGGAGGCAGCGGGAGCCAAAAATGATAGATTTTTAGGCAGTGTGGGGACGTGGAGCTGAATGAAAAGTTCACTTCCATTTTTTAAGAGAGAAAATTACTCCGGTATGTTTACTCCACAAGTGTGCTTAAGGCGCCATACTTCTTTCCTTATTTCCTATTTTTTTCTTTCTTTTTTTTTCTTCCTTCCTTCCTTCCTCCCCTCCTGTCTTTCTTTCTTTCTTTCTTTCTCTCTTTCTTTCTTTCTTTCTTTCTTTCTTTCTTATCTCCTGCCTCTCTTTCTTTCATTCTTTCACATTAAATTTGAAAACATCCTGCTTTCATTCTTTCACATTAAATTTGAAAACATCCTGCTTTCATTCTTTCACATTAAATTTGAAAACATCCTGCTTTCATTCTTTCATACATTCCTTCAACATTCTTTCATCTTGTCACCTTTCAGTAAAAACTTAATCTTCCTCACTTTAAGTTGTCATACATTGGGGACTTAAGAAGTTTGAGTTGCATTTCTTGCATGAAACGTACTATACAAATTATTATTATTATTATTATTATTATTGGGTATTTTAATATAGATTGTTATATACAGTATATATATATTGTATTATAATATATAATTACTGTTAATAAATACACTTTTACCCACACTGGATCCCCAGAGTCTCCTATGTTGGTGAATTTTGGTGAATGGAAAACAAAGCATTAATATCAACTTCACCAGAGAAGACATGGGGGACAATAAATGGGAGGGAAACAGTCTCAACAACACAACATAATGTGTACGCAGAGACAGAGACGCATTAATCACGCACCAATATTGTGTGGGTATCCTTTGACAAATCAGAAACCATATCACCCAAAAACAGGAAAAGTGATGAACGGCAGGGAGGAGTCCACAGATTTGAATATCGTGAGGCCAAACAGCCCCCACTGAGGTGTTTGTCTCAGTATTAGAGGGCGACTTGTAGTGTACACACATCCAAAGGCCAAAAAGCGTAGTATCAAGAATCAAAACATCCACTACCTGGATAAATACACTAGATAGTTTGAGAGAGGTGTAATTCATTTTCAAATTGGAGAAACCTTCTCTGAGTCGGGGAGATGGCAGGAAGCAGCATTTTTCTGCTCGTCTGACATCTGCTGTTTTCATGCTGACTTGGCTGAAATCAGTTCTCCATCGTCAGTGGGTGGATCCCTTCCAGTGATGGGCGGGTCTGCCTGGTGGGAGTCCCTTTAAGTTCACACTGTGTAGAACTGATCCCACTTTAACTTACATTGGATTAAGTTTCCTTCAAGGTGATGTTGCAGGGATGTGGAGAACGTCAGAATAGCTTTTATTCTGGAATATCTGCTGAGATCAAAGCTCCGTATGACTGAATGTATGCTGACATTTCCTGCTTGGAGCAGGATTATCTAAGCTCTCCGGCTCTGGAAGCTTGCTGTGTTATGGCACTCTTACCACGCTGCAGCTACTTAATCCTGCTGAATTTTCAACAGACTCGCCCCTCCGCCTTCCCCCACCGGTCACAAGTCAATGACCAAAGCCTCCAGCCCGCTGATTCTCTCACACACGGACAGGGAGCAGGGGAAATGAATTAATAGCATTTGCAGTGGCAATCATGGCGTCAGGCTATTCTGACAGGAAATTAATTTCCAGTTTCCAGAGTGTATTCCTGCTAACTAGGAGAAGTGAGGAGTCATGCAGCATCACCTCGGGTTCAACAGCAGGTCTAGATCTGAGTGCTGCGGTTGAGAGAAATTGCTGAAACCTTCACACATTACTCTCACATATTATTTTGAAAGTTGGGAAATAGGGAACAAGGAGGATTTAACAATAGGTGAAGACCAAATCCCCCCCCGTTGACTGTCTGTCATTGAAGATGTTTTTTGAAGTTTTTTAAGAGGAAATATGAAGAAAAATACAAAAATATGACAAAATGACCTCACTTTGAATGTGTTTTTCATCGGGCGTCCAAATATTAAACAATAATGAATTAAATAATACTGCTACCAAACAAACGGGAAGGCCGTTCATTAATGAGCCGACCTGAGCCTGACTGTGGCATTACGATGCTGTCTGAAACACAAAGAAACAGTCATGACCGCACGCCTTAATTACGTTATTGGTCCAAACATAAAAATCTCTCTTGGATCCAGACCAAAGTGCGATCATGGAATAAATATGCCTGATTTTGTTTCCATTGAGATTTGTGTATTATTGTTGAAGAAATTACCTTAATGTAGAAAAATAAGTAATCTCACAATAATAAATCATCCCAAAATCCCTGAATCGGCCTCAGAATCCACAAATTAGTCTATCCTTCGGCAACACTGTGTAAAATTATTCATCAGAATTTAATCAAACAAACCAAGTGATGTGAGAAAATAACCACGTTAACTGTTGCTGTTTTTTAAATCAAGAAAATAAAATATATAACTGCAGCATTCCAACGTTTCACGTATGGAGAATTCCCGTGGAGCACTATCAGGAGCTCAGTTTGAAATCCAGCTGGTTTTATTGAGCTGTGTTTAAGGTATTAACTAAAGCCCTCTAGATCCGTCCACTGTGCAATGATTCCCTTTAATTAAAGAATGCACTGAGCCGACTGGAGGTCTCGGGGGAGAGTCAGCTGGTCACACTGCGCTCAAAAAGTCAAACACTGCCACAAGTCGAAGATCTGCTTTAAAGCTCATTAATCTAGCCCAACCTTTTCACTAGTAGGGCCCTGGGGGACCTGCAGGGATTTGGACTGACCAGTATTACCTAAAGCAATATTGAACCTGAAATCTTTAGGGAGAGGGAGAGCGCCTGGCGACTCCAATCTTTGCTCCATTAAAGCACAAGGTGCTCTCTGCATGTACCCATGCAGGGTACATTACACTGATGAAGACGTAGTACTGAGCACTTTGAGGAACAACGCTGAGGATGAATGCAACCATAATGGACAAGGATCCCGCTCGTTTTCTTCTGATTACTTGTTTGATGTGTCATTACTCTGTTAAAGCCCAACCATTTATTTTATTTTATTTTATTTTATTTTATTTTATTTTATTTTATTTTATTTTATTTATTTATTTATTTATTTTTAATTTTTATTTCTTTA
>OMNV01008823.1:0-12514 GCA_900303265.1 Brotula barbata
AAAAATAGAAATTAGTAGAGGCAATGAAGGAAATTAAAAGTTGGACTGTGCGGGTGGAATCAGAGAAATCCTGGCAGAAAGGCCAAGAGGGCAAACCAAATATTCCTTGACTTAAGGTCTAATTTGGAATCTGAATATTAGCCAGTGAGGTTTTAAATGTAAATATGCCATTATGCCGTCATTACTGTGTTCACATTGGCAGGCCCGCGGGTCAGCCCAGCCACTGTTAATTTTGCAGGCAAAAGCTTTTTTTTTTTTCAACCGCTCTTGAAATGTTAATAACTTTCTATTAGTTAATGTAGCGTGACTAAAATTCCGATTAGTATATAATTCATTTTAATATCTGTGACTGGCTGGCCTGATCATTTTCCGCAGCGTTCGCCCGCTCGGCGTTACATGATTCTAAATTGGACTCATTTACATTGGCTGGTTAAATCAAGGCCTTCTCTCGCAATTTAGCTGTCATCAAATCAATTTTGTAATTTTCTTTGCTCTTTGAGGTACGACTGTTCCGAATTGAATAATACCAGCCATCACATTTAATTAGCTGTTATAGCATGTGTCATAACAGGAGTGGAAGCGGCAACATCTCAAATTCAACAAGACAGCGGCGGCAGCCACAACTTCATCAAACCGCATTACGTGCGGTATTGCATTATTTTCCCTCTGTTTAGGTTTTACGGGCAAATCTGTAGCATCTCATTAAACGTCTCAATTATTGAACAACTTAGCTTTTAGTTAATTTTGTGGTATTTTTAGTGCTGTCAAACAATAGAAACATTCATCTAATTCATTACGTCTTTTCTTATTAATTAATCTAGAATAATCATGTATATCAGCATTGGCCTTAGAAAGTATTTCAAATATGTGAATCGTATTTCCCATCCATTCAGTGCATTTTTCGCCGTTCATAGGTAATAATGATTTAGGCAGTAGCTGATTTACTCAGGCCGCATCTGAACGCCCGTTGGAGTGAGGCTTGATGAGACCGGTGGCTCTCGTTAACATCGGGGTCCGTGCTCGGTCTGACCCGTTAGCTCTCTGCTAAAAGCTTTGCATTGAGATGATATTTCAGGCTTGAAGTACTCCAACGGTACAGAAAGTCCGTCCTGCAGAAATTGCACAGAAAAACGCTCCTGTCGACAGTTCCGTTCGGTAGGGCTGGGCGATATGACCGAAAAGTTTGTCGCAATGAAAATTTTCACATCAGTCGATATCGCGAATTAGTGACAATTTTTAATGAACTATTTTAATGTTACAGCCCCGCTGAGCTGGATGTGGGTGTGTGCGGAGCAGTGAAACTGAGGAAAGGAGAGAAACTCGGCGTGACCATAAATGACAGTGAAACTCAATAGAAAGTCTCACGCTGCACTGAACTGCAACGAGCGCACGTAAATTATATAACTAACTGATATAAATAAGCGCAGTCTCTACTTTGGGGCTGCTGCCATTATTGTAAGTACAATAAAAGTTTCGTGAGTAAAAAGCTGATTAATGTAATTTGATTGTTGTCTTTACCTGTTGATGCGGGCCAACGACAAACCTGAAAAATGACCGGCACTGCTGGAACGTTCCATGATCAAGAGATATGACAGGCTGTGTTTACGAGCAAGGGCGGGATCAAGCTCGGGGTTTTTTCATGCAAACGTGAAATTATTGGACTTTCATCAAACAATTGGCTTATTGCTACCGATGGAGTGTCTTTCGTTGGTATAAAAAAAGAGAAGAAGAAGAAGAAGACGACTAGCTTTATTGTCATTATACAGCGGATGTCCAACGAGATACAGAGCTACTTCTTAAAGTGCAAATAACGTTGTAACAAGACTCGACTCTATAAATAAAATTCACGCCCGTGAGGTATAGGATCTGTATTCGTATAAATTGTATAAATAAATATATTGCCCTTTTGAGGTGAGTTATTGCGCAGGTTACACTTTTTTTTTCTTACAGAAAAATAATATAGTATAGTATATATCGCTATCTTGTTTTTCTAAATGTAAATTTTCCAATCACAGGACGAGCGACATTATTTCATTGTTTACAACGCCACTGAACGTGTTCAGTGATGCAAGGGCTCAGGGCGCAAAGGCACAATAAATCTGAATTAATACTTTATATCTATCTAAATAAACCTGTTATTTTGACCAGACTAATTACTTTCAAAAGTAGAATTTCAGCCACTTATCTTTATCTTTATTTATATCTGAATTCTGAATTGTTGAACCTCCATAAAGGTGCTAATGTAATATGGAGTTTGCCCGTTTTTGATACATCCATACGAAAAACTCCACAAGGTACCACGGGGGTGGAAGGAGGTGCCATGGGACCATGACGGGTTAGGCACACACCGGAGTGGGGCTCCCATGTGGCTTTACTCAATGGTGACTGAACCATAAGAACAGAGGGACAGGGGGTTGCACACCACAGGGACTCTGGGATGGCTCAACCTTCTCTGGGAGGAGCGATGCCTTGGGTAAGTAGCGGTGTCGCTCCAGATCAGAGGACACCGAGGCTCTTGAGGGGAGGAGGAGCAGGGTGGCACGAGTTAGAGGAGAGACAGGGGGGGAGATGAGGTCAGCTCAGGCAGTAAGGACCGGGGATGAGGGCAGATCACAGTGGGAATAGCAGATAATGGGTTGGTTTTTCTTTGTCTTGAGTCCATAGTGTAATACATGATGATACTGTAACTAGAGATTGATAATGAGCAGCTGGATGACACATAAAACGAAGTGTTCAGTTGAGTTCAGCTTCTAATGTGGGATTTAATCTCTTTCTACGATTGTTAAAGGTACAGGAGACAACGGAAGAAGATAAGTCGATCCTCTTAGATAACAAATAATCACTGTGTCTGAGTCGATATGTTCTGATTCACGCGTCAGAATAAAACAATCCACAATGAATGTCCAGATCGTATTATTAATGCCTCATCCTAACATTGGATACCTGAAAAAAAAAAACCAATTTTATTTCTACTTATGGACGATATATTAAACAGCTAGTTAAAGTTGTTGTTTTAATGGGAACCAGGATTTGCTCAGCCTCTCTTGGTCTCCTGTAAGGGGACCTTGAGAAATTCAAAACATCAACAGATATTTCTTTCACTTGGCAAACATTGTTGAATGTTTTACTTAAATTTTTTTCACATGTAGACAAAATTTTATAGATGCAGCTGAGTTAGGCCTCTTGGCGCAGCATCCACTGGTTCATCTCGGGACTCACTTGACATCTTTTGGCTTTGAAAACTCTTAAACCTGTGTAGAAACTTTTGAAGGTTTCACTTATATCGTCTACGCCCATAAGGTTTTGAATAGTATGTAAGTATTTGAGGGATTTGCTATCTAAATCTCCCATCAAAGACACAAATGTCAAAGCTGATAGCAACATTGCAGCAGCGCTAATCCACTGGCTGCTGCAGTCAGAGTGAGAGCATCAGTTGCATTTTACAAACTGCAAGATAATTACACAGTTTTAGGCCGCATTCTCCCCTTACGTTGACTCACACTTCTTTGATGCCTCTGAAGATATTTTTTACTGTATTGAATTTTTTTCTTTTAATACCCAGTCCAACCCAACATCTTCAAGTCTGTGGAAACGCTGAGGACAACCGAGCAAGCAGACATGGGAAAGACGTGAAATTGTATTTTGACAATTTCTACTCACCTCCAGCTGGTTCCTCTACATGTACAGACTGCTGTACGTTCATGGTGTCTCCACGTCTACACCCACTTGTTTGTTTTCCTTGCTCATCGTTCCTGGTTGTCCGATATTTGTTTGTTTGTTTAATCTGTGTCTGATCTAGAATATTTCCGTTTTTCAAAAAGCTAGTCTCTCGTACATTGTGAATGGAATCTGCCTTTGCTCACGTTCGACCGCTTTGTAAAAACCGTGTAGGGTGAAACAGCCCAATATTTTCACATCTTTAATGATCTTTTTGCACATCCGTGTAAAGGACCGTTCAGACAGAGTGTGTGGGTGATGGGCGTGTATCGTACGCGTGTGTTCATGAGGACCGGTGGGGGGTACGTGTGCACGGGGCGCGCAACGCGTCGACACCTTTTGACGACTTTTTCCAGCTTTTCTCATAAGATGATGAGCAAAACCCCTTTTAATCGCGAACACGGGCAGCCAATAGAGCTACACCCTGAATCCCTTCATCTTTTTATTGTGATCTCTCTTTCCCCTTCTCTCTCCCGTCTGCGTTGCACAGAGAGCGGCTGATGTTTTAATCATGGCCGCGGGGCTCATTGTGATGTGCGGCCACCTCTGGGGTCTCTAATTGTCTCAGGCCAGGCTGGCTCTGCTGATCACCCTGCGTCTGGAATGGCTAATGACTCACAGTGAGGGAGAGAGAGGGAGACAGAGCATAGGTGATATATTTGTGTGTGTGTGTGTGTGTGTGTGTCAGTGCATATGTGTTATACAAGTAACATTTGTGCAAGCCCTTTTGTGTATGTGTGTGCTTGTGTGAGCACATCATTCATTGTGTGCCGATGCATATAAGCACATAATGGAACACAGAATTAACTGCACACACAGCTTAATTATCGCCACTTTGAAATCACGGCCAAGGCCATGCACGATTTTTTACCACAAAACACACCGCCGCCAGCAGCCGGCACAACGCAAACTTTGATGTCACTTCAGTATGACTTCATAATGACAAAAACGCAGATTTAACAACGGCACGTATGACAATTAAATCGGCTCCTCTCATACCTGTTGCTTGTTTTTGGAGATACAATCACAAGTTTTCATATGCAGAAATCTATTCAGTTAGCATTTATGTTGATCGCAAAAGTAGCTGTCATTGCTTGTGGTTCTCAAACTGTGGTCGGTGTACCTCCACTCATTCTTCCGTGGTACAAATGTTGACTCTCAGAGTGTTGAATCAACTGAAATGAGAGGAAATGGCTGTTACTGTGACATTTACTCCGGCACAAAATGGATTTCATTGAAAATTGTATTAAACGTAATATTCTCTCTTGATAAATTAAAATTCTCCCACTTATTTTTGGTGAAAATGGGCCAGCGTGTCAGTAATAATATCAGCGAGTCTATTGAGTACACTTTGATCCAAGGGTTATTTAAAAGACTTCAGATCCATTTCAGATGGATAATAGGCTATACCACATAGAAAAGACAAGGACAATCTCCTTATTCTGGATGTGTGGGGTACTCATTCATACGGATTCACCCAGAATGCATCCTGATACATTTAGCACCTTTGTATACTTCGGGCACTGCGCTGTACAATTCAACGTTAAACCTCCAAAGCTGGACCTCAGCGTGGAAGGGGTTAACGCATGAAAATGAGGCAACGGATATCATCGACGTCAATTTGTCCTGCACACGTGTGTCATATTTAGAGAAAACATGAAAAGGAAATCAATTTCAGCCAGAGGTTAAACAGTAAACGCGCAGAGTAGACGCGGCGGAGCGATTGCGTTTTGGAACGGTTGCTTTATAAATGATACATCTCCTCCTTCACATGATCCAGACGGTAATCTCCTTCTAAGCTCCGAGCGGCTCCCCGGGTCTGCATGGCTGGCCCACGGATGATGTGGTCTTAGGCTAAAGGGCCTATTGCTTATGTTGCTGATTGTACACCTGTGGATAAGGCTTTCAGGAGTTGCGGACAGAGAGCCCTAAGCCCTCGCCGGCCTACGCTGACAGAATACAGATCTGCTTCCCCGCAGCTTCCTTTGAAATACACACACAATCACACACTTTTATGATTAGGTCTCTTTCACTCATCGTGTCTCTCTCTCTCTCTCTCTCTCTCTCGTTCCTGTGTTTCTTTTTGTCACAATGTGTCATTTGTGACAAAAAAAGGAAAAAAAAAAAAAAACAGACCCGGGGAAAGAGCCAACATCTCTCTCACAGCACATGGGACGGTGTGATTCATCGCTGACTGTCCTTCAGAAGACAAATGTGACGGTGGATAAAACTTGAGAAAACAAAATCAATACTCAACTTCTTTACAATCGCCCTTTTACGGACAACGCTCGCACGCCGTACCCTCCTGCAAAACGGACATATTTAATTCACGGCACTGTCAGAATGTGGGCCCGTGAACGTTAATAAGCAGCGGCAACTCAAGTGTTTCGTACACTTAATAGCAAAGCATGTCTCCGGCTCCCCTCCCCTCCACCCCCTGCCCTTATTAGCATACAATTTGAATGCTGAGAGTGCCAACAATGGTGAGGTCAATGCCGCTGGATGGGGTCAATTCTGAGGACAGCCTGGCAACACGCTCTGTATGTGTCTTTGCATACTGTAGGAAATCTATTGCACAGAGAAGTTAAGTGGCGCTGAATGCCAATAGTAGACCTTCCAGACTGCCTTCTTGAAAATACAAAGCATGGCCCCGCCAATGGCGTTCTGCTCCATTTTACCTTTTGAAGAGGCAATGCAAGAGTTTAACCCCTAGAATATTATCTCTCTCTCTCCCTCTTTCTCTCCCCCGTCTCCTACGAGCAGACTGGCCAGCACTCATCACTCAAGAAGAAAAAAAAAAAAAAAAATACAATTTGGTTCTGTCGGTCTGGTCCAGCCGGCGATAATCCGAATCCACTTTTAGAGCTGATAAGACAACCTATTAAATGTAATTATAAAATGGGTGGTACAAATTGTTAGTGCTGTAGCTATCTTCAAAATGTGTTAATGTCTTGAAATAGCCCTGGTGATTTAAATCATTTTAGCATTTCCTTTGCAATTAGCTTTCACACAATAACACTGAAGCTAATTTCTGCAGCACATTTGACATTATAAATGTAATTGGCTTCCATTCATATCCGCGATGTGACACATCTATCAAACCTCATGGGCGACATTTATGTATGGTGCGTGTGTGCGTGCGTGCGTGTGTGTGTGTGTGAGTAGGCACAAACACACACACTTTGCTACCATAAACAGTCACCTTTTTTCTTTTTCTTTTTTTTTTTTTCCCCAAAATCAATCAACCCATATCGTAATAACGACCAGCCATTGATTACCGCCCCTCTTTCAATTTAATGCTCTCAATAAAAATAAGAATCTACAATGCATTCTAATTACTCTTCTTAGGTGACCTATCTAACGACTGTTTCCCAATGAAGGCTCATTAATTGGCCTGTCACAGTTCAGTTGGGGGCTATTGTGGCACTGTCCTTTTCATAGGCGTGCCGGCATGACCAGCATCACTGAATGCTCATATATAAGAGCTCTAATAACAGTTAAAACGCTATTAAAGCGGATGAGGCACAGCTATGCTGCTGCTCTCTCTAATTTGAGACACTGACTGGAGGGCTGTGTGGAATAACACTCTGGGGGAAATATTCCCCAATGGCTCAAGCATATGTCTGTGAGCACGGCCACACACACACACACACACACACACACACACACACATTAAACTGAGGTATATACAGTACATGTGTATACACACACATAATACACACATGCACATTCTAATTGTCATTGGACTGTAAACTGTAGAATATTAAGGCCATAAAAATTCTCTCTTAAACAAATATTCACGTGCTTACTGATGCTTGTAGCACACGTACACACACACACACACACACACACACACACACATACACATTGTCTCTTGGCTACTGCATGTTTTAAAAGGCGCCACGTACCTAAATCTAAAAAAATATTACAGGAGATTAATGTGTTACATTAATAAAGCACATAATGAGTATGGACTCTGAGTGCATTCACATACAGTACAGTAGCCATTGACGGTTCAGGGCCAGTATACAAAATACTACCGTCTCGTAAGAAAATAGCCAATTCTGCTGCCATTGAATGTGTCTTTCTGAGATTTTACATCTTCCAGAGGTTGTTTTATTGGTGAGAGATGAATGGTCAAATAATGCAGGAAAATGTGAATACAAGGCAAGGTAAGCCTTTGATACAAGGGGAGAGTTCTCTGAAAAGCAGCAGTGTTTGATGGATTATTCGCTAACTTCAGACCACTTTGTTCATAGAGGCAAACCGTGTGAGGGATAACAAAGCAACACTTTTGGAATATGAAAATTATTCTGTTTAAGGGCAATCTGTGACCAGGTTTTCAAGTGAAATGAATAAGAGAAGAGAAGGTTGTTTTTCTTGGCTATATGCCAAAACTTCAAGTAGCACTCCTTGCCTACTACAGCTCAGTTCTAAAAGACGGTCTATTATTTGTCATTTCAATGGAGCTTAAATGTGCGGCTGTCGACCAATCGATTTTATCCAGACCGCATTAATAACTTGCTGCGCACACAACCATGGGGGAAATAACGCAAATGAAAAACATCTTTGAACGCAGAGACAATTAGTCATAATAAACATTAAAATTCACCTTGGTTATGCTCTCGTCTGTAGCTGTGAGAAGAAAAGAAAATAATACATGGAACAAACTAATTATTTTTAATGTGTATATGCTTGGTCTCATTTTTGGATCAGCTTTTAATAACACAGATTTAATGGACTGATATTTAGAAAAAGGGTACTCCATACATACTTAATACCATTACTGACCAAATTAACCTTGAGTAGGTCTTAATTACACTTAGTTCCATTTGGTTGGTCATGCAATTCGTTTAGCTCAGGATATTACAAATGGACAGGGGGAGTGTTTTTTGTTTTTTTTTACAAGGAAGTCTCCTCTCCGGTCCCTAAATCTGTTTTAACCTAGATTACGGAGGAGGTTATGTCATGACAAATTCAGTTTACGCATGCATCTAAGATTGTTTTAGATTTTATAGCCGTACGCCAACTTTTCTGCTTTGGGACAAACACGCCAAGTTGGAACCAAATAATGCAGTTTGTGTTCTTCACTCTTACATGCAGCAAGATAGCAAATTCACAGCAAAATTCCATTGGAGCTCAATCCAATGTGGGTAGGAGTCAGCAGGATCTCAGGAAAAAAAGTTCTGGTATAAATAATTTTTTATTCACATAAGAGAGCGTTACGGCTTGGAGATGAGAGATAACTATCCAGTAATAGTAAAAACAAATAAAATAAAAAGTATTTGTATTTGTAACACTGATTCAATGGACTCGGAGGATTTCAACAACACGTGAAACTTCAAATAGAAACAGACGGAGCAATAATTGGCACTGTTGGTAACACCGTGTTGTGGATGATGCCACAGAAAGTTTTGTTTTTCTATTTTTCTTTCACGTTGTTGCATCACAGCACATCAGGACCGGTGTCACATGTTCAGTCTGAGCAGTTCAGAGACATTTCCTCGCCTGTTCTTAGACCGATCCCAGATGCCACTGCAAGCGTGTTTGAAAGGTGCAAAATTGAAGATGCTCCAAGTATGAGTGAATAATCCAGACAATGGGAATAAGGAAGAGCCAGAGAGAGCACGCTGGAACGTCGGAATGCGACTGTAGCGCCTTGCCCAAAGCACAATCGGTACTTTTGAGAGAATTGTTGACAATAGAGGAGAACGTTACTGAGAAATAGACAGTGGGAGAGTGTGAGAAACAAAATCTCTCCATTCACACATTTCCTCCTCTGTCTTCTTCTTCTCCCTTCACAAAATAGCACATGCACATTACTTGAATGCAGAACAGTTTCTTCTTGTTTGTAATGGTATCGGCTGCGGTTGATTCTTGTGTGATTTTTAAACCGCACACATTTGAGACTTTCCACGTGAGCTTTCATGAGCATCAATTTTAGATAATCAAATTCTCCCGGGTGAGAAATCTTTTGTGTTTCTTGTCTAATCTGCGTTACGGACGGTACTCTGTCCCTGACCGTGTCCACCCCGTTCTCACGAGCTACAACATCCTCGGACCTTAGCTGAAAACAGAAACATTCATTTATATTTGGGGAATTTTATTGTCGTTGAAACTAAAATTTCACAATAATATGACGCATAATGTAACACGAGCTGAAAATCCTGTTTGTTAGGGATATCAATCATTATTTTATTACATTGATTTTCTATTTTTTATTTGTTTTTACAATTCTTACATACATTTCATCATCATTTTCGTGGGTGTACCACTAAACTCATCCTGTTTTGAATTCTGTCCTGTGTATTTCGAGTGCCGTCTCCATCCTTGTGCGGCTCTTACGTTTTAAGGACACGGATTACAGTGAAAAGTAGCTGCTGCAGAAGTTCATTTTGGGATTTGTGTGGTGTTAGTAAACCGCGTGTGAAGATGAAATCAAACAGGAACGTAGAGCAGCAGTAGCTTGATACAGACATCAATTTCTGCCTGACACTCTGCGCTCTTTTGATTAAAAATCACTCCATGACAAGCGCTCAACTGCCACTCACCAGTCATCTGTCAGCGTGATCCAGTACTTATTCAAAAGCATACTTGAATCTTAATGAGAATCCCATTGACAACTTATTGCTGGACCCGATGATGAACATCGATTAAAATGGCTCTGGCTTGGCGCGGCTTCCCTAAGCTGACATAGAACAGTAGAGGATGCAGAGGAAGAGTACCACGCCGATCCTCATCCTCCAAGAACCAGGTTTTGATGGGATGAACGGTTTGGGATCATCCAGTTTCTCGGGGGGTTATTTTGGGGCAACCTGATACCAATCTGTATCTAAGTGCTCCCAAACTACAATGTTTGTGCACCCCGTGTCTGTTTGTGTGCGTTCAGCGTGTCCATCTGCCCATCACTACAGGGTGTGTTCTTATACTTATGGCCCCTCCAAGTCCAAGGCTGGCATGCAATAACGAAGACAGCACTTTCAATAACCTTGACAGACAGATTAAAAAGAGGATTCAATAGCCACTCTTCCCCATGAGCACTCCATCACCGAGGCCGCTATCCTTCAACGCTGCCCCTCTCCCTTTATCGTCAGCTCCTGTCAATCATTCAGCGTCTGAGCAAAATGGCCTCTGCTGCTGCTGCCGAGCACTCCTGTATTCACACTTATTCTGCGGTTGTGTGTTAGAGAGGTATAACAGCAACGCGGCTGGCCTTATCGATGAACTGAAGGGTCTCACAAGGATATCACCCTACTTACCACGTGGGGGGCGGGGTTGGGGGGTTTGATGGTGTCGCAGGGTGACATTTGTTTAAAGCGTCGTTGTAGTTACCTCCATCGGCTCTCGTCACTCTTTCTCATCGCCGGCGTCCTTGTCGATCACCGTTACTGCCTGTATTTCCGCGGTAAACAAACTTCCTCCATCCCTGTCCGGGTTGCCCTCTCTGAGATCCCCACGCGGAGTTTTAGCGCCAGCTTTACTCGCACCTTTGAAAGTTCACAGCCTGGCTTGGAGGCACAGGAGAGGAAAATCAAACTGCTCAAGGTGGGTTCAGATCACGAGAGTGAATTTAGGAGACGTGCTGCACATGGCTGAAAGCTTTCAGATCCTTACTTGGTATTTTCGTCCATTATCGGGTCCATGTCCAGCTTTAGGATAACGCGGTAAAGCGGTAGGGTAGCAACATATAGACGGTGGCCTAATGAGAAAATGAAAGTTGTCCAGAGGTTACTGCCAATGTGCACAGTCCATATCACAATACTGTAAGTGATATATTGGCTAATTAATGGATCCGTTTTCTTCCTAATTGCCGCGACCCCTGACCTTACTGTTACCTCGTAGGAGTTGGTCTCCACCCCAAGGGTACTGGAGACACGTGCTCAAACACACACACACACATCAGCACAGCGAGGCACCACTGTGATCCCTGAATGTCAGGCTAAGGGCATCCAGAGGCCAGCAGTCCTCTCAGCCTAGCATACCAGGAGTTGATAAAAAGCATGAAAACACACAGTGGGCAGTTTAGCCACTATAATCTTGGGGATTAGAGGTCAAAACGATTCCAGACAGAAGAAAAAGTGGAGTTTAGACGATGAATGTAACGTGTGCTGCCACACATCTCATCCCAGTTAGCAAATATTACCGACTGAAGCTTCAGCTCATGACCGAGTCGGAGAGATTCTTGCCCTTTATAACACATCTGGATGAGTGTAAGAATTCTGTATTTCGTACCCAGAAGCATTTGTGCAATTAAAGAAACACACATCACCTCAGTCTCACCCCCCAATTCATATTCTTCTAGGAACTTCTGTAATGATCAAACATGAGAGCATTTATTGAGGCAATGCGGCATAAATATGGCAAACTGTGTATAACAAGACATTAAGTTTAACATCCAAACTGTGTACAAAGTTTAAAAGAAGACGTCTGTGTCTATTTTCAACCCCATTAGACATCCACTGACTGATTCTTTTCTGCTATTTATTAGAGCACTCGTGGGATTCAACACATTAAACCGTCCCTTCAAAACTTAATCTATTGCTTAATTAAAGTTGTCCAATATGAAAACAGAGCCAGCCTACTAAGAATTAACTTCAACCCTCCATTGTCCCTCCATCTAAGCTGCAGACACTTGTGAACCGGCTAATGAAGATGTGTTAAGATACAGATGCAGGTCCATTTGCATGCAATTACAGCGCATTGCTTAAACGCCAGAGCTGTCAGCATCCATGCGTCCGCATATCCTGCATCTGCAGTTCTCTGGAGAACAACCCCCACCCCCTCCCCCCACCGCCTC
>OMNV01008823.1:15300-31301 GCA_900303265.1 Brotula barbata
AGGGGTGTATGTGTGCACATGTGATAAGCAGGACTATAAGTTACAAAGGGAAATGAAGGAAGGGAGAAATGGGAGAGAGTGTGAGAGAGAAACAATGAGGAAATGAGGGCGAGAGCGTGAGAGAGAGAGAGTGAGAGAGAGTGAGAGTCCTCCCTCCCCTCTCCGCTCCTGAGATCCTTGCGCGACAACGAAGGAAGCTCTTAATAATTCACATGATATTGATTTAGTTACCTTACTTCCTCCTTTACTCCCACGCCCTGGAGAGAAGGCCCACCTGTAGACTCACCCTCCCCACTGACGCAGGCTACCTTGACGTGCACACACACACACACACACACACACACACACACACACACTATGAAAGAGAGAGACAATAGCAATGCAATCAACTCGATGACCTTCTTCGTCAGATTGAATCTGGATACCAACAGCATAAAAAAAGACTGACCACATATCATAATTTAACATTTCACGTTAAATGAAAATGTGAATGTCAATCTACAGTAACATTTCCACACTGTCACGTCACATCTGTGTAAACCTTTCTACTAGAACATTCATCAGCATTAAGAGATCGTCTCCTCTTCCGTCTATTTCATGATTCCAGCAGCACCGCAGTTGGATTTTTTGGCCTCCTCTCACTTTAAACTCATCTCTGTGTCAACCGTCTAAAGTTTAAGGAGAAAATAAAAAGGTAGCATTTACCTCAAGTGTGAACCGTTGCCAGTTTCATCCACTCCTAGAAGAGAGATCAGACATCATTTCTTCCTGTTTCATGTAAACCGGGGCCTAGGCTTGTCTTTGTAGACTTTGTTTCCTAATCTTTATCGCCACCTTGAGGAACCTTTGGATAATAGCAGAACACTGCTAAACATGTCCTTTCCCATACAAATGGAACATTCTTAAGAGATAGATACACTAAAAAAGCAGCAGATTACTGTAAATGAAACACCAATTCACCTAAGTGAGGATAATAAAATGCTGAGAATGCTGTAAAACTGTACTATTGCTGGTCAGTATTCCATCTCAGACAACAACATCAACAGAGCAACTACGATCGATCATTCAGTGCAGCACTTTTTACATTTTTCTTTTCTGAATCAGAAATGGTGAAGTGGAGCGTCTAAGAATAGCAGATATTTCACAAAACTTAGTAGCAGAGTGGATTTTTTTTAATAATGGCATGGCATGAATGCAAGAAAAACAGCCTTGCTTTAATATAGTTGTAGAAGAACAATACCACAATAAACTCTCTGATAATGTTTTGACATTAAGCAATAGTATATATAATATAAGTATACATACATTTTATGCAAAGTTAAATATGGATAGTTCGATCAGTGTGTCTCTCTTAGTTATCATCCAGTTTGTGCACAGTCTGACAATACATTCATAACAAGAGATTCGTTTCAGTGCTTGCTATTATTGATGAAATACTGCCATCTGCTGGCGTAAAACGTAACAGACAACGGGCCGGCTGACTTCATTGTGCAGAGCCCACGTGCTGTAATCAGCTCAAAACGGACTAATTATGATGCAGAGTGTGAGATATTAATGACTACACTGTTTAAAGTTACTGAACCGTGCTATTATTAGATAAATCATCTTTTCTCTACATTTGAGATGTCAGTATTTAATCTCACCTGCACAATAGAACGCTTTCTTCTATCACATTTTTTGTGAACATGATTGATAACTTTTTCATCCCTTTGTCTACAATATTCATCACTTTGCAATTTAACAAAAAGTGCGGGTTGTTAAAATAACTTCAGTTAATTCTCCTACATGGCAGCCAGGATGTAACTGTTTCCCACAGATTAAAACCGAGCTCAGACGACGATGTGACAGTGAGACAATGAATTAATGGAGCTGTACAATGATTAATGGTGCACTGTACTCTATTTAAGTGGGGGTGTAATTTGATGAATGGGGGTGTTTTATTGATAAAGTGAGACAGGCTTGAAAGGAAACATGGCCATTGTTCCCCCTATAGAGTTTCTGAAGAACTGAAGACAGCATTAATATTTGAAAACCAATGGAGCAAAAAGTGCACGAACCGAGAAGCTGACGTGTTTCTACATTTTCTGCTCCCGTTTAAACATCTGCGCAAGACGCGGAGCCAATGTGAAATCTCACAATTACAGGTGTAATTATCAGATTCTCTCTCTCGCAGGTCAGACTGAAAAACTGCAAGCTCTGGAAACTTCTCCCGGTCAACAAAGGCTCATTAGAAGAAGCCTGACAGGCAGGAGAAACCCAAACAACACCACGTGACCCGCCAGAAGACGGATTGGGTTGCCTTTCACCCCCGTCTTCAGCTAAGACCCTGCTCCATTTGCCTGAAAGTGACTCCTGCCATCTAAATCAATGGAAACTGAGCATCCGTGTAAGACTTTAACTGCCAGGTGCTCTCAGGGTCTCTTCAAAATGAGTCCAACCTGAAAATAGAGACGGGGCAGAGTGCAGCGTAGCAAGTATTCAGCTTCAAATCTTTAACCTCGGCCACTTAGACACAACCGGGGGTATAAGTGTCTGTAAGCTTATAGCCCCTAGAAGGTTTTCAACATGAGGAGAGCCAAGTGAGCCAGGTTATGCTGTAATATTACAAGAGGCGTCTATTTGTTATCGCCTGGATTTTACTTGACTTTTATCGGTATTGTTTGTATTTATGTGTATTTTTTTCACATTTATTGATGTTATTATTTTTAATAATTCGCTACTCTTGTTTGTGTTTTGTATTCAATGTCTCCCTGTCCCGTAAGAGGACACCGATGGACCATAACACTGTAAACAGCAGTTATACCTGTCAAGGCCCCCCTGGCGTGACGAATGTGTTTCTCTGAGCTCAGCTGCTTTTGAGTAGAGAAAAAGCTGCGTGGTGTCTCTTAAGAAGCTCACGGGAATGGAGCTTGAAGGGTTGGAGATAGAGTGAACTAACAGGGCGCTTAGCTGCTATTTGTGGCTAAATAAGGCCACTCCAGGATCTTATTCTCAGCAGAATGCAGTGTTAGGATGTCTGGAGGGGGCTCAGACCACTGCTCATCCTCTAAGTGGTTTAGATCTCACCAGACATGACAAGGCTTTCGTCTCAAATGGATCTGGGTCTGGATCTAGACTCAGACACACTTTTGAGCGAGGCTGAGTAATGGGGCACAGGACTTAGAATGACAGGGAGAACAGGGAGACTCGTTGTATAGTTAATGACAGCGCGTGATACTCAGCTCCGATGGCACTGAGCCCAGTGTGACACCAGGTTTAAGGTGTGCCACTAAATGACCCGATGAGAAACAAGTCATATGATGGTAACGAACCGTGACCTTACAGCCGAGATGAAACGACACCTGTGATTGTATATCCGGTGACCCTGACCTTTTAGACGATGTGAAAGTCATGTCTTGTCTTTCAGGCAGGACACACTGTCGCCTATTGTGTTCCTCTGTGAAATCAAGACGATCGCAATTAATGAAATTAGCCTCCTAGGCCGGCAAAGACCTGGCGAGATGCGTTTCACTGCTTTCACGGTGCAGCCGGCCATTGCTGTTGGAAAAACAAAGATGAATGTGCTGCCTGTTGCCCTGTCTCTGAATATCAATCAGCTGTTTGGCTGCCGCTCACCTTGACCAGTTATCACATATGAGCATAATTCATACGCACGCAGTTTCACTATTTAGGAGGGAGAGCGATGTTATCACTTCTAATCTCATGTGAGCTCATTACTGTAAATACACAAATGGTAACTACTGATGAATGCAACAGTAGAATAATCTGAGAATGCCTATTTTTTAAGAATATGAAACTGTTTATAATTGCATATGAGGTGAAAATGAACTCTTTTTCACAACTTAATATAATATAATTTAAAACTGAGTTTCAGTGTGATGAATATTATTGCCACGATTTGTTGTATTATTGTTATTCTTTTTCTTGTTCTTATTCTTATTCTTATTCTTATTTTATTCTTATTCTTATTCTTATTCTTATTCTTATTCTTATTCTTATTCTTACTCTTATTTTTATTTTTATTCTTATTCTTATTCTTATTCTTATTCTTATTCTTATTCTTATTCTTATTCTTATTCTCAGTAATAGTAGAAGTAGTATTTTCTTTATCATCATTATTATTATTATTCTGGAAGTATTGGAAAAAATAAAAACTTTGGCTGAGAAATTTCAAGATTTTATACATTTCACTTTATTTTGTACAATTTTAGGAACAGCTGCTATTTTCTGCAGTGAATGCACCCGTGTGGAGTAAACTCACTTCATTCATCATAACTGGATACTATATATCAGCTGAAAACACAATGGGGACCTTTCTAGCTGGTGTGATCAACTATGTCACACAGTTTCATCATAAGTGTGTTTAGACAAGATAACCAACAGGGGGCAATATAAACTTGGTTGTTTCATCATAAAGCCTTTCTAGTTCCCTTTTTCTCCCATAGCTTTATATAGTCACTGTTTAATAGAATCTTAAGGAATGAGGTAAGACTGTGTATCACATCCAACTTCGACACTCTAACAAGAATTGAAGTGATTGTGGCTGAAGCTGAGAGAAAACAAAATGAGTCCTTTGGTCCCTGCGACTCTTCCCACATACCTCTGTGTAACGCCTGCTTCTAATGAGGACACCTGCTTCCTGAGGTGCCCTATAAGAGAAACTGAATCCTGGTGGTGCTGTAGTCGTCATTGTCTAAGTTTATAGGACGCTTCTATAGTTTCCCTTGTCCTCGATAGCCAGCAGCTGTAAGACGGCGCTCCGGTTACACCGAGGGCATGTGAGCCGCACTGGTGGCATCGCACCATCAGCTGTTGAGACCTCTATTTAATTCAGTTTAATGACATCATTACAGCTTTAGTGAGGATGCCTTTGGTTACAGATTAGGGGTTATTTGTCACCCTTGTTAAATCAGAACAGTTCACAGTTTGACAAGAAGAGACGTTTGTTTACACTAAAGCTCAGGTGGTGAGACAAACGCGGTAATGGGCTCATTTTAGTAGAAATCAACAGCATGCACCAGGTAGACTGATGCTGTGGAGGGATACTAGCTCACTGGATATGGAGTAATTGGTTAATATCTGTTTTTCCTAAGTGAAATTAGTACTGCTTTGTAATCCTACAATTGGTGGACCTCTTGGTTGGTAGTCTCAGGCAGTCTCTTACTTTGTTTAATGCTGAAATCCTCCTCCGCACACAATGAAACACCTTGGACCATCATGAAACACATTCATACAATACATGGATTTTAGTCACCATTTGGTGTTTGGGTTGCGCTGACAGAACTGTTGCAAGATGAGACTTTTTGGGTGACGAGTGTTGATTAGGGAGCTGTTTGTCAACTCACAGATGACACACAATACACTTTCAGAGTGATATGCCAGAGTTTGAAAGTCTCAAACAACTTACGCAAGAACATATTTGACATCTCAGCTTGGAGATTTTAATTTGCCACCCTTCTGTTTGTCCACGAGCGTATAGGGTACAGTATGGTTTATGTTTATGAAAACACGACCCAAAGCAACCCCACGTTTTATTTTATCGCTCTCCAGGGAGAACAGTACAGTCCTAAAAACAACACAAATTCACTTTGAGAGACGTCAATATATCACCTCATATCCGATTTATGTCCTACGCTCCTCCCTGTGCGTTGTCATTCTGCATACAATCCCATAAATGATTCCTCCTCGCGTGTCACTCGATAGAGCGTGTCAATAAGCTAAATGCGGGAGCTTTTAGCAGTCATCTCTCTGTGTCATTAGCCATAAATTAATGGAAGAAATTGATCAGTGTGCAACTTAACCTTGTATGACATTATGACATCTTTTAAAATAGATTATGCTGTCAAGATATTAGAAAGGCTCAGTGGTTGTGTGTGTGTATGTGTATGAGGAAGAGAGAGAGAGAGAGAGAGAGAGATTGCGGTAATGATGAATTGAAATTTTGTTATACAAACATTTTTACAGCCTGGGCACCGGTGCAACTCGGTGCTACTAGATTTACGAATTAATCATAAATCACAAGTGAATTTATATCACAAGAACAACAAGTCATTAATCTGGCTGTTCTATCTGGACTATCGGGAGCAATGTTAATGTGATTCCCAAAGGTTGTTGTGGTAAATTGGCATGACTGATGCTGACGCACATAAATCTGTGCTACGGTCATCTCTAAGCCAAAGTCTCCGTCCTTTGAGGGATGGAGACTTCGGCCCTTATGGTCATGTTTAAGTTTATACAGCACAACACAGGTACATGTATGTGCCACGGACTGTAATGTAATGTGTAATGATGGAAAAGTTGGGCTGAATGATGAATGTGTGGGAATGGGCCACAATGATAGAGACTTTGGAGAGTTTGGGGTTCAATCTCACATGGCACTGTGTCACACAAGTCCACAAGGAGCCCTAAACCTAAAGGAGAGAGAGAGAAGCAGAAGGATAACAGAGGACAGGGCGGTGGAATGAGGATGGTAAGGAGAAATATTCACTCTTATCACTTTCTTTCCGTGAGAAACTGATCCTTGCCGCCACCGTCTTTACACTAATGCCTCATCAGCGACGGAAGCACGTGAGAAATCCCACGAGTGTCACGGCTGACCCTGAAGGACCTCTTAAACAAACCAATAATAAAAAGCTTATTTCATGACTCACTATGTCTGCATCACCCAGACGTGGCTCACACGCACACACGCAAACACACACACACACACACACACACACACACACAAACATCTGAGATGGATAACAAGCAAAACAGTAGCGGAAAATTTCACAAGATAGGCTGAGGCAAGCGTCTTTGTGTTTGTGTGTTGCTATTGTGTGTGCGAGTGGTGAATCCAAGGATGGACTAGCCAGCGATATAGGGATAGGACAAGTTGCCACGGCAACCCTGGCTCCTGATCCCGTAGACCGGCTGGAGCTGGAGCATATAAAGAGAGCAGGAGGGAGAGATGACGGGAGGGTAGGGTGGAGGGGGGAGGGGAAGAAGGTGGAAATCAACATTGCTTCAGTTGGCTGGAGCACTGCCATGGGTTTGAATACAGTACAGTAATGAGGAGCAGGAGGGATGGAGCCATTGGACAGGATGGCAGCCTTCAGAGGGATAACCTTTTAACAGTTGGACCATCTGAAAGCATCAACCGTTCGTGCACTGAACACCACGGAACGCAAACGCAAACACGCACACACGCAAACACAGAGACGCACGCATTGACACACCAAGATACACAAACAAGTGCTTACTGTACACATGAAACGGCAGCGCACACACACGCATCTACAGACAGGATACATACAGACACACATATACAGCAGCACTGATATGGTTCTGGTTTTGTGCCTTATAATATTTTGCAGGTACTTTTAAATGTCTAGGCATCATTAATCTGTAGCATTAATGGTGTAAATGATATTAACCTGGATATGTTGCACACCCCAGCATGTAGGAGATTACATCATTGGGGAAAGGATGTATGTTTTAGATACATGTATTATAGCTAATCCTATTTGTACATCAGGAGTAATCTACACTAACTGCAACAAAAACACCAGGAAAAATCAAAGGATTACCGGGATTGAAAATAATCCGATAGGTAAACAAAGTCTAAAATCATCTCTGTGTACTCTGTCAATAAGAACAACACATGATGTCGATCATACTATGTTATGTATGCTCTGTGAATTGCGCAAATAAAATGCACCCATATGATTACCACCACAACAATTAATTACATTTTGTGTTTTATTTCTTGCTCATAAGATTTCACTGATTTATTTCTCAAAAGCAGATTCACCGACGTTGCCAAAAAGAAGTCTGCCTTGCCAGGGGAATATCCATCTGCTCTCATGAATAGACAAAATCGTCACCATCTGTAACGGCAATCACTGTTTCATTTAATTACACTCATAGGTGTGTGCTGAGTGCACGTCTCAGTTGTTTACACGTATTTACAGGCTGACGCTGTGTGTGAATGGAATCCGCAGAGCTCCGTAATCCTGAAACCACAGCTGTACTTTCACAAATGATGAAGCGTTTCGATGCAGTCTCTCAGCAGGAGTCATTGTAGGGCAACCACGTGCTAAATGCAGAAACAGGACCATGAGTGCTATGCTCATGGGTTTGTGGTAGGAACTGGCACAGAATCAGCAGGCAGGGCAAACTGTTATGACTTTGCTCTGTGTAGACCTTTATATCCTTTTGTAATGTGGTCTAACACAAATAAGACACGGGTGCTGCTGTGACTTATGCTGTGTCACCCAAACACATTAATGCTTCTGTCTACGTGGGCGGCGTGATTGGAGGGGCGCCAGTTCGATCCCCCTGCTCCTCCATGTCGAAGGTCCCTGAGCAAGACCCTGACCTCGAATTGCTTCTGACAATGACGTGGGCCTTGCACGGTTACCTGTCAGTGTGTGAATGTGTGTATGAGTGGGTGAATGTGAGGCAAATTATCTGGTCTCCAGACTGGAAAAGTGCTATAGAAATGCAGTCCATATAGGTACTAGGCCGGCATTAATACATTCATAATCAAATCACAACTCATGTCAGTTAACATGTCCACGATATTCTGGAAAATATTCCATGCGGTGTTCTATTGTTCTATCGTTGACTCGTCAGCCTGTAGAGTGTGTGCTTCTCTCAGACACGTACTGTCACTGACAGGCAGCTAATTTGTGGTCCAGTTTGTCTCGACATGTAGGCGTCTCTCCACTCTCTTTATGCAATAGTTTACCCTTTTCATTATGTAATCAGGAATGGGCAGTATCTCTGTTAATTGTACGCGAAAATCGTATACTGAAAAATAAACCAGATGTAATTTGTATCAAAATAGTTTCCAAATACTTACAATACTTTCACTCATTCATCTATACAATGACCAACTGTCTTTACAATAGCAGATACCTAGCTGGCAGCTCGTGGTGCATGGCAGACAAACATTTCACACATCCTACTTGAAAAGTGTAATGGAGTTCCAGCTGGAAAACTCTGGGCTTTTTCTATGAGGATTTGTTTTTCAGATTTCTCAGACGTGGCAGGTGAACTTAAAAAAAAAAAGGTTAAATACTGACAAAAACATCCCAGAAATCTCACAAACAACAAATACAGAACAACATCAAAATGTATTTTTGCCGATCCCTGACGGTGGCTGAGTAGAGGTCCAGTGGTATCGACTGTATGGCCCATACAAATATTTAGTCTTTTATTATTTGTCTTTTTAATAATATGTATGTATGTATGTATATACATATTATTAATAACCAAATGAAGAGCTGTTATTAACTTGTCGTTATGTGTGCTCAGACCTTTTCCACAGACCCGTGTAATAAGACATGCAGGCCTGCTACTGTGCCCTGAGATTAGTGACGGTGTACCCTCCACCCCTTAACAATTATCTAAAATATCGACTTCCATTAATCAAAAACTCTAATTAGCTCTATCAAGGACAGCCAAACACGCTGTGCTGTGACACACACACACACAACCCCTTCTGTCACTCCATTTTGGCACCTCCACTGAATGAGTAAAGAGACGGGGACATACACAGGGTGGTACTTGTCTGTCTATGTCTTTATTAATATCTTCAGATAAAAATGCATATCAGGGATTACACCTCTGTTTGGCGATGAGCTGTGTGGTCACAGGCATTTCACTGTGATGGCGACAGTGACAGAAGACAAAGCCACAGGTTTAGAGAGCCGCCATTGGTATCTAGAGGCGATGGCGTGGGTTATCGTTGACACGCCAACACCGCATCTTTCGCACGTATTTCCCATGAACCATTGAGCTGAACTGCCCGGGTCCCGAAAGATAGCGAAACAGACAGCAGATGAAAAAAAGGGTGAGACATTTATCTGTGGCAGGGGCCATCTGTGGGAAAAGTCTGGGACAAAAGATGGATGGGTGAGAAATCACAAAGGCCCTAAGGCGCCCTCGGATACATTTCTTGTTGGTCTTGTTTGGTTTTTTTTGCTTTTTTTTTTTTTGTTTTACTTGAACTCTCTCTTCCTTCTTTTCTGATATGTTTCTATTTTGCCTTGAGTTGTATTCTGTCAGCTGTGATTTCTCAGATGATCAGAATTGTTTTCCTGGCTCCCAGCCCCGGCACACCTCTGACAAAACTGACAAATGCAAGAACAGAGTAAAGTCAGGTGGAATACAAAGTGTCAACGGGTCCTTCCAGGCTGTAGCGATTTGCCCCAGAGTGATCCGTGGATTAGGGAGCAAGTCCTGGCTGCCTGATCTAAATCGCTCCACACAATGAGCAGATTAATCTGAAAACGAACGGACCAACCAGGTTTACGGAGGCATATTCTCCTTTACGAAACAGAAGTTGGTGTGTAATCGTATACGGGTATTTATTTTCTCAATGGGGATAAAATGGTCATTGCTGATAATGATGTAACAGGATTACATCATCATTATACCATCAATAGATGCAGTGGATGACCATTGTTGGAGAACAAACTCTCATTCTCTCCCCTGTCATGAATGAGCTGATGGTGAGTGGATTAGAGCACACTGGATACCGCAGCCATACACTGAGCCTCCTCTCCTGGGCTCGGGTTAGCAAAAATTACTCATAGTAACAGAGAGACTTTACAACTGCCAGGGGAAATCATTGCTGGTTTGTTGGGGGGAGCATGTAATTAGCCATGTTAGCTTTCTTGCACTCACAAAAGCAACATAATAAAACCTTTATGGGTCCGAAGATTTAATTCCGTGTCACAAAATCAATGGGGGATGTTCACCAGCAGACGGTATCACTAAATTCTGTGTTATGACGGCAATTTTAACTGAAGTATTGCAATTTTTTTTGTATTGATTGGAGAGGAGGATGTCTTTTTGCCGACCCTCCACAGGGAGAGCAGACCGTCGAGGCAACATCTTTGGATTTCGAAAATTTCTGCAGGATGGATGCTCGCTGTCAAGAGAGGGTGAACCCAGGTTGAAGGACAGTCTCTCTTATTTACACCTTTGGTCTGTATCACTCCACCATATCTAATCCTCAATGTGGACCTCCTGTCCATGCGGATGGCAGTTTGGTGTGAGTCTATGTAATTAGCAAGGCCCTGTGCAAGGTTACACTCTGCAGTAATGACCAATTTTCCACCCTTAATACATCATTATGATGATGATGATCCCACAGGGCAAAATAGTAATCATTAATCTGCTGACTCAGCACTAATTATAAAGTGCCTGCCTCAGCTCTATCCTTTTTCATCTTAGGCATGTATGTCCTGTATCAGTGAAGCTGCAACCTCCCAGAGACAAATGTTCATCCCTGCTCACCCATCATGATGAACCTGCGACTGAATGATTGAGACAAACGTTTACCACTTCTCCCCTTAATTATTATGTGTGTGGGTGTGATTTATTTTGATTTATTATTATTTAAACATTTGTGTGTGTGTGTTTATCTATAAATACATAGATCCATCCATCATCCCTCTATTTTCTAACCTGCTAATATACAGTGTATTATACATTTTATTGTAAATATCTCTTCTGAAATATTTCCAAGTGCTTTTTTCCATAGAGCTCCCTTGTGTGTTACCTCTAAGATCCACATGCTCTTGCATTGTTTAGTTTTCACTTAATTATTCATTACTCCTTTAAGAGCGTCTCCGGGATTAAACCCAATATCCCTCTCTTACGGTGACTCATAAAGCTGGTCTGTACAATGCACGCTCATAATCCCATAAATAGATGAGTGATGTTCCAGATAAATGGAAAGTAAATACAATTGCACTATTTATAGCTGTCTGTTCTGGTAAAGCTTGCAGCCTTGTGTCCAACACTGTCTGTTAAAGGATATCCAGACAACAGAAACAGAAAACAGACAAGGGCACACTGGTATTTTTGTCACTTACATCAGAAAATATCCCCTGATGCCTGTGGAAAATCCCTACAAGAAAGATGTGGCCAAGGTAGCGAGTAATAGACATTGTCCTCTTGTCATCCTGTTTGAGGTTGAGATTGTCCTCACAAACTGTGCTCACATCCAACAGGGTGATTTAAGGCTGAGCTGACTATTTGATATGTTTCAGGTTTGTGCAGGTCCAGCTGACAACTGCTGCCTGGACAGGATGGGATTGAACCACAGCTCCCTTTCACCACCTAGTCAGGTTACGCTGGAGGAGCTGTCCAGTGTGCTGAAGTGGCCTTGCAGACTTTGTAGCTTCAAGTTTCAGGTTTTCAAGTTTCAAGTTTGTTTATTGTCATTCACCTGCATACATCGTACACTGCTGAACAGAATGTTGTTTCTCCCCTAGGTGCTGACAAAAAAAAACCACAAAAGTCAGTCACAGCATATAACAAAGTATCACATTACCCAGGAAAACCCACCTGTGGTAGTACAACTACAAATCAAATAAAAGACAGCTATGATGGCGAGTCTGTGTCTGGTGTGACTGCTGATGATTTTACAGTGCGGACTGCACACTCATATGTCAACATAATAAACAGTGTAGCCATGATTGACAGAATAAAATGGATATGAGGCCGAATAAAAAAACAAGGGGTTGTAGCTCTGAGCAGTTTAACTGTTGTTGAAAATATAAATTTAAAATAATGCAGTCTAACTATAAGAACTACAAGAATGTAAATAAACTCTGCCTCAACAGGATACAGAGAGTAAATAGGAGGCCCAGCAGAGACGATGGTCCGGTATAAAAAGTTTCTGCTGGTTAGTCATGACACGTCCATTGAAGGAGCAGAGAGAGCTGCAGTCCAGGTAAAGTGCGTGTAATGTGGGGATGTTTCCGTGTCTGGAGTAAAGGTGGTGTGTGGGGGTAAGGTTCTTGTGTCCTGGATGGCAGCACGGTGCTCAGAAGTCTGACAGCTTGTGGGAAGAAGCTGTAAAGTGTGAGGGGTGGCAGGGGTCCTTCATAATGCAAGAGGCTCCGCGTGCATAGTGTCCTGGATGGACAGGAAAGAAACCCCTAGGTGGATAGCCAGGATGCTCTCACTGTGCCTCTGTAGACAGTGGTGAGAATGAACAGTGGTAGGCTGGATCTCTTCAATCTCCGCAGGAACTGAGAGACCAGATCAGGTTGTGCAGACCAAGAAACTTACTGCTCCACTGATGAACAGTTAAGAGCGGTCACCACTGTCATGTCATCACCAAACATGATGATGTGCTTAGATTCAGACATGGTAGAGCAGCTGGGGGTGCGCAGCGTGAACAGCAGTGGGCTGAACACGCAGCCTTGGGGTGCGCCCAGACGTGGCGCGATGGTGTCTGAAGTTCTCCTGCTGATGCAAACTGTCTGCGGTCTCTCTCTAAGAAAGTCTCGAATCCAATTACAGAGGGAGTTGTCGAGGCCCAGCGGCAAAAGTTTCTCTGCGTTGAAGTCGATGAACAGCGTTCTAACAAAAGTTAGAAGTTTCACAGCAGCTCTCATCCCGGCCCCGAGGATTTCCGGTGGCTATTTTCCCAGTGTTGCCATAACCTTCGAGCTACAAAGAATTCAACCGCAGTCTAAAAATGAGGTTTAGGTTGCAAGAGCTTGTCTTTTTGTGCCCTCCATGTATAGAAAATCATCCTGATCCAGGCTAGTAAACAGGTTTGGCTGTGTTTGTTTGCAGGAGCTGCTTTGTTCTTGAGGATGATGTGTTCATTACTGTAGAAAGTGTGTTTATGGCACATCGTGCGGGCTACATTTCACTACCAGCTGTCTATTCAGTGGGCATATAATGAGCAAAACACAATTAATTAATCTTGTCACTCTCTTTAATGTGAATATGACTTCGGGGTAGGTCTGCCCTTTACTGTTTCACCACTGTGAGTCTGAGTTATGCTTGCTGTATAGGGAAAAGGGGAAGATAGGGAGGGAGTGGGGCGGGGTGCTACTTGCTGATTAGCTTGTGTTCTTTAGATTCAAGTATCACAATATTTTTTTCTATTTGGAAAATATAATAACAGAGAAACGAAATGAATGTTTTTTTTTTAAAATAAACTATTCTTTTGGCATTTCTGCTGTGTTATGATCATTGCCGTATAGAGACGGACAGGAAGAACCGGGCTGATAGATGGGATGACATGCAGTAAAGGGCAAAGGTCAAATCCACACCGCTGGCTTACGAGGTAGAAAATTTAACCAGTGAGCCGCCAGGGCACCCCATAAATGAATCTTTTCACGAGATTTAACACAAATGACAAACTAGAAAAAAACAACACACTGCAACCAAAAGTCTGTCTGCCTTTGACAGGGGGAAAATTGTAAACAAAGATTGCCTTTCACTCTGAATCCACTGTGGGGTATTCACTGTTAAGACTAAAGGTCACAAAGCAGCATATGCCGCCTCCCCTCCCACCCCCATGTATGAAGACTGTGAGTACTTTTCACATATGGGGGAGAGCCAGAGCGGGACAGATGTTTCACTGAGCCCTGGCTGTGTTTGTTTGTGTGTCTGTCTGAGACTGAGACAGTGAATTGAGTTTAAACCCCCATACTGATTACATGTTATTGCTTTAAAGCAGTAACAGGCCGGACGCGTTTATGGAAATTTCAGACCTGTATGACAATACCCAGAAAAAAAACAAGACGTCAGCTTCATTTTCGTGTCCCTGCTAGCTCACTGCTGTTTGGTAAACAGCACCTGCGTCACTAGGTGGGCGAAAGCCAAAACAATTAGGCATTTTAACAATCTCATAATTTTTAGTTAGTGCTCAGTGACTTTGATGACCACATCCCTTTGTAGTCTATCCGTGAGGAGGTATTCTGTCTTCCTGAAGCGTCTTTGAGCACGCTAGCGAGCCGTACCATCTCAAATGCCACGATTGTAAATTCATTTTCATCTTTAACGCATCTGTACTTTTTGCATTCCCAAACAGAGAAGTGTGTTAGGCTATATAACACCCTAAAAATCTGTTTTCTTTCGCCATTTTCCTTACAATAGCCTGATGCATACATATGTCTATGTATGCAACAGTCTCTCGGCTAGTACACATTCAACGTACAGGCAATTCAGGGGAATCGATGGAAATTACTTTCTGTGGCAACTGTGAAAATATTTTTATCGGCAAATTTTGTGAGTCAAAGTCACTCTAAGAAGAATTAGCAGAGAATTCAAGAAACTATATATAAAAGACTATGTACTGTATATGTATATTTATATACTGTATATACAATCATACAGGTATAGATACTGAAACAGGGGGTAGGAGTTTACTTTTACTTTAAGTTTTACTTCCAATTCCTTGAATATTGATGATCTTGCCTATTTTGTTGTTGTTGTCTAAAATAATTCATCCATCCATCCATCCATCCATTCATTCGTTCATTCATTCATTCATTCATACGCCTTTAAACAGTGGAGTCGCTGGCCTGGGTGCTGATTGGAACTCCCATTAAGGAGATGTCACACACCTGCGTGACGTCATCCCTCCCTCTACTTTTTCAAAAATGACAGGCGCTCGAGCCACCCAAAATGTAATCTGATTACTCCTCGGTGGATTTAATAGTAATCTGACACAGTTCCTCCTCCAATAAAACAGCTGCTCCCTCGCTCTGGCAGTCGAATCCACGTGTTTGCGCCACTAAAGTGAAAGTAACGACGTTTGCCCTCCTCGAAGAGGAGGATGGAGCGGTAACGCGCGTTACTCTGGGATCCGTTACCACCCAGGCGCTGCGTGTGCCGCTTTGTCTACGCGTCCATGTGGGTTTCTCCCTGTCTGTGTGTGTGTCTCTCTCTCTCTGTGTGTGTGTGTGTGTGTGTGCGCCAGCCTCGCAGCCATTGGTCTCGGGGACCATCAGTCTTCCTTTCACAACAATAGACTCGCACACACACCCACACACGCACGCACACACACGCGCGCGCAAACGGATCCAGCAGCGCTTTCAGAGAGAGACGGTGAGATGTTGGTTAAACTGCGGTTTACGCACTTCTGTCTTTCCTGCTTCACGGCGCCGAGAAGCGGAGCGAAGCCTCTGCTATGCGCTCAACCGGGGACGCATCGGAGTTGAAATAAGGGGGAAAAACGGAGAAACCGGAGGGGG
>OMNV01008823.1:31321-74882 GCA_900303265.1 Brotula barbata
GAAAGAGAGAGAGCGGGGGGGGGGGGGGGGGGAGGGATTTTTACGAGGATGACTGACTGGTGACAAAGAAAACGGGGAGCCCCTCTGGCTTCGCTTGTCATCCGCTACAACTTGACACAAGGTGTTTTGGGGGGCTGGCTCGCTCTCATCGGGACAGCCAGAAGATTTTGAATCCCCATTATTTTTACGGAGAACCATGCCTGTCCGGAGGGGTCATGTTGCGCCACAAAACACATTTTTGGGAGTAATTATCCGGAAATTCGAAGGACAAAGTGAGTATTTCTTCCCCCCGTAGTACCCTGTGGTGCTGTGTGCCGGTCCTTTGTTGTGCTGCTGCATCCAAGTATTCAGTGCTTAGGAAAGACCTAAATGTGCCTCATTTTGTGGTTACTAAGCAATATCACGATTTTGGATGGTGGTGCAGATTGCACATGTGGGTTGTTTCTATTATTTCCAGTGTATCTGGATGCATTGGTACAGTAACACAGGACGTTACAAGTTAATAACGCGTGGTTGTTTTGTAGTTGAGTGGCGCTCTGCTGCTTCTTCAGCTACCATTGACATTGTTGCAGTCAAATCAGCTGCTTGTGGGGATTAAGTGATTTAATTACTTTAAGATCATAACCCAGGAATACCCTCATTACCCAAAGTGCACCTTACAAATTCAGAGATTATCCAGAAGCAGTGGTGGTCTTGCTTCATGCCACCCTGGAGGGGAGGCCTATGGAATTGTGGAGTACAAATCTGGATTTAC
Organism: Brotula barbata; assembly: GCA_900303265.1. Lineage (NCBI taxonomy): Eukaryota > Metazoa > Chordata > Actinopteri > Ophidiiformes > Ophidiidae > Brotula > Brotula barbata. The sequence continues at coordinate 32,076 of OMNV01008823.1, forward strand.
GGCAGGAAAATCTCAGAAACGATCTTACGGTTGTCCTCGTGATCTACATATACAAAGTGTTGTTGAATGCAGGTCACATTTATCGGACCGCACTGGTTTGGTCTGCCCGTGAAGTTTAATTTTACATAACTACAGGAACAGCTGAGCACTATATTTAGGGTTGCAATTAAGGGTAATCCTATGTAAACACACTCTCCTCACATTTTATATGTCCAAAATCTCTTCTCTTTCATAATATTTACTCCTACTCCAGTTTATTTATTCAGTACAATATAACAGGATTATTTTCAGGTCATGTTTTCCACATGAGCAAATTAACATTTTCCCTCCCCCATCCTCTCCTTTAACCCTTCACAGATAAGAAATTCATCATCGCCAATGCCCGGGTGCAGAACTGCGCTATTATCTACTGTAATGACGGCTTCTGCGAGATGACGGGCTTCTCCAGGCCGGACGTCATGCAGAAGCCGTGCACTTGTGACTTCCTGCATGGCGAGTTCACCAGCCGGCACTCCGTGGCCCAAGTGGCCCAGGCGCTGCTGGGCTCAGAGGAGCGCAAAGTGGAGATCACCTACCACCGCAAGGATGGTGAGTACTACGGGCAGGCGAAGTCCATTTCAGACATTGGACCTGATCGTTAAGGGCGGCACAAACCTGAGAGGCCGATTGCTGCCTTGAAAGCACGGTAAAATGCGATGCTCTGTACGAGACTAGAAGTGCTCCTGGTGTCTGAGAAAGGTGACTATAATGTCTACCACCCTGGGTACAGAGGAGGTAATTTTTAGTTCGGAGTCTGCTCTGTGTGGAGCATTTTGCAGCAGCAAATCACCCAGTGCACCCATTTAGAACCCTGAGGGGGGAATAGAAGCCGTGAATGTTCCCTGCACTGTGGAGTCCAGAGTTGAAGCAAAGCAGTCAGTGAACGGCTGGAAAAGCGTTCATTAGACGGCACTGGATAGGACAAAGTGCAGGATGTGTCTGGCTTCCCTGAAGAATAATGTGAGGATAGTGACGCGTGCAGTTTGGCCTCTGATTCCATTTAAACACATGCTTGGGCAGCAAATGAATACTAAATGTTAGCACTCACTGATTTGACAAGTATCTGTGGCTTCCTGTGCTGCTAATCCTTGGCTTAGTATAATCTACTGTGCTGGCTGTCATATGTCACTCATGAATACTGCATGTAGATCATGACTTGGCATGACAGCTGGGTTTGTTTCAGTGGGATGGGGGGGGGGAACTCCAAAGCGAAAGTTTAAAGCGGCCGTATCAACTGTCCTGTCTTCTGAAGTTTAAGCGTCTTTGCTTAACAGCGGAGGAGTAATGGCTTCTGAAGTGTGTGTTTGGCAGAGACAGGCTGTCTAGTTGCAGCATAACAGAGTCAAAATGAAACGCCGGCGGTGTGAGATTTGCTATTACTGTCTATGTCTCGGTCAGGGTATTTCTATGAGGGCCGCTGGACCCCAGAGGTGACAAAAAATTGCTTATTTGCCAATAGCCTGAAATAAGAGGATTAAGATTCTTCAGGGACAGCATGGAAACCATATCAAAACTTCAATATATTAAATATTAGCTCCTCTGTTCCTCCATCCACATCTGCGGTGTCAGGCAAACCTGTAATATACCTAAAATATTGTTGAGTAAATCATAAATTCTTCCATGCACACTCCTGGGCGTGAGTCATGCTCAATCACAATTCCCACTTGCGATTCTGACTGGCACAAGGGAAAGTGTAACCAATGGATGAGCATCCTTGGTTCAGAGACAGTCCTACCTGTAGATCCCACGAGTGAAGGGCAACAGTTTGAGGCTGGTAACTAATGGCAACCTCCGGTGCTGTGAGTTCGCAAGGATAGAGTTGCAAAGTTGGGTTAAGAGCCACAGTTTGGCTGCGCCACACCGGACCATAACGGGGTCCGACGCCTCTCCGGGCCGGCGTATTCTCAGCGTAGCCGAGCTGCAGCTCAGTCTGCATCGATCCGCTGAGCAAACAGCATTAATGAGGACACAAATACCTTCATGTTGCATTGATCTTCAAAACCGGTGCATCGGAGAGGGAAATCAATGATGGCCGATCACCCTCCCTCCACCGGTCGCTCCACAGGAGACTTGGATAAAAAGAGCTGGAGGGCTCCTGGCTGTCGGACCCTGCGGCAGGGGAAAAGGCCTCATTACCATTCTGTATCCTGTGCCTCTAATTACCTCAGCGTTTTCCTCTCACCTGACTGGCTCCTCCTGGGGCAGTCACAGACCTCTTTCAACCAGGCAAATTGCTCTCATAATCTCCCTTTTGAACAATGAGCCAGGGTGATGGTAAAATTAATCCAAGATAATCCTTTTATCCAGATTTTATAAGCTTTCATTAAGCAGCAGCAATTTGGCTACTTTGGAATTTAGTTTGTAAGTGTTTTACGTCAAACACGTCGTTATAGCCTTCGCCTATGGTCCGTGGGAAGTGGGAAGTATATTCGTATATCTCTTCCCATCTCACACACACACACTCACACGCACGCACTCGCACGGAGGCCCTCCATCGTCCCTTGAGTTCCAGGAGAAACGCCATAGCGGCAAGCTCCTGGTGGTTTCTGCAAGGCAACCTTCTCCTTTCCAATCCTGCGACCCGGGGACTACAGAAATGCATCACACAGTGTCCTTTACCGTCCGTGAAGGATTTTCTGCATGTCAGCACAAACTCTGGCAGCCTTCTAACGCGTTCTGATTTGTGTCTCTGGTGAACTGACTGGTCCGTGCACTCATCCCTATGACCTCTTCTGTCAATAAAGCTGGGTGTGACATAAAATAAAATAAAAAACACATTTAAATCCTTTTCTAATTGACATTTTAACGCTGAGGTTTCCGCTCCACCGTTTTTGCCAAACGTCGCCGTGTCGTGAATGTTGCAGCTGAGGACTAGAATGTCTGAAGGATCTGGGCCTGTTGCTTTTACAGTGAATCTAAATATACCATTTGCGTCGTGCCTTTATTAACGCTTGAAAATCGAGTGACACATTTGTACTACTGTGGTGTCCTTCGCTATCATCATCACTCATATCTTTGCATAGGTATTATTCATCTTTTCTATTATTGGGTAAGAGAAATAATAAAGATGAGTGGATCCAGTATCCATAGTGTGGAGTGTAAACGTGTGACGCGCATATACGATGACACAGATATGTTTGTTTTTTTTCTTTTATATCGCCGTTTGGATGCGCACCATCTTTAGTAATCTGCCAGATAATCAAAGGTCCAGTCTCCCTTCCATTGATTTAATAATACTCTTCATCGTCGAGCGCATTATTCTTCAGCACGTGTCCCCCACAAATGTGTAGGCAGCAAGCAGTCTTTGTCTCTTCAGCTTTCAGGTGGCTACCAAAGCAGAATAAGCAAAGAAAAGTGTGCCGCTGACAATCTGTGGGGAAAAAGATGCGACGGCGACCGCGCTTGGATTGATCAGTAATCTGTGGGCAGCTGCGTGGCGGCGAAGATGTCACCAGAAAACAGACGGAAGAACAAAATAAAAAGACGACGCTGCGAGTGAGGGACGGTCATCATTTGTTGGTCGTAAGGAACAGAATGAACAGACTGCAGGGATGATAACTAACTCTCCTATTAGCCACTGACAGAGGGCTTCCTTCATTATGTGGGCTTACAGTAAATCCTGGACCGCTGCCAGGATTTGGAGTTTGAGGTTTATTTCCCTCTGGCATGGTTTTGTAAGAGATAGGGACACGCTCTATTTAAATGCTAACGCTCAGACAATAAATGAGTACGTCATCAGATTTGTGAAAATGCGAAAATCGCTTCTCACCCTCAAACAAACACTCATTTTGAAGTGCCATCTGTTTTAGATCTTCGATGATCAACGCCCAAGTTTTCAGCCGAAGCATTTGTTCACCTGTGTAAATCTCCTCGCCGTAATTGCCGCTCCGAAAGCCGGCGGGTAAACAGAAACGACACGTATTTGCTCGCCGACGGTCGTGCGTCTCCGCTCGAATGTCCAAATAGAATAATCACAGTGTCTTTATTTGCGCACTAAAGAGCAGCAGACTCTCAGGGTCCTCGAGAAATGCATGAGCTCAATGGGTTCAAGCGCTTACCTGTGAATAGCAAACGGGACTGAAAATGTCAGGCTATAATTAGAGTGAAGTTGGCTGAAATCATCGAGGGTCATCAAGGGATTTATTGCCGTTTTTAATTTGTTTTTAGGGGTATTAGTTAAAAAAAAGTTAAAGTAAACAAATTATGCAAGTAGAGTCCTTTTTTGGAGGCTGAGGTCACACTGTATCATTATGTGTGTGTGTGTGTGTGTGTGTGAAAGCTAATAGCAGGGTAAAATATTCCATGCAGGGGTAAGTGGGTGGCTTGTATACATTATAGACGTCAATATCACATGTAGACCAACACATGCAGTAAACTATGGGAGCTATTACATAGTAGTAAACATAGTAGTAGTTGTATTAATAAAAAGAACTTTGGTACAGGTAAAGTTTGAAAATAGCCTATAACATATGTTGTTTTTTTTAACTTACAATCTGTTTATCTAATACATCTGATGACACCAAGGGCAGAGGTCAGATGTCGTACACAATCGATTTGTATGGATTTATCATTCCCTGGCTCATGTGTGTGACGTATATGTTACAATAATATTTACCGTGAGCTGCTATGCTGCAGCGCTGCAGTGAAACAGCTGACACGATCTCCAAATTGGCCAAGATCGTTTTAAAAAAAGAATTCTTTCCATGTCAGAGAAATGATCCGTCTGCCTTTGGCTTTGGGGGAACGCATTGGCTTTTACGCATCAGATTCAGGTTATTGATCACGGGGATCACCGCTCGGCGTGTGACTGTGACAGCTACCGACACAACCATCCTGCAGAGTGACTTTACTATTCAAACGTGCACCAACGTGGAGTAACACATGTGATGTTCTAAGCGTCCCTGACTTTGTTCAGCGCCCTCTTCAGGGACCATTTTTTCTTGTGAAGTGTCTTTTCAAGTTGCTTATCAGTACGCCGATCACCAGTGGAGTCACATGACTTCTACCAAGACATAATTGCTGACGTTAGCGTGGCCTTAATCAAAGGCTTGTGATGCAACTTTGACACCACTTACTTGTGACTTCACTTTGACTTCTCTCTGTCTTTCTTCTGAACTTTTGACTCGTAAAGACTTGATTGTGTCGTTTTTATGTGTTTGTTTGTTATCAAATTATACAGTTCATTTGGAATGTAATACAAACTTAATGAGCGCTTTAAATTAGGGGAGCACGTTATGACTTTGTTTGTAGGACTCAAAAAAATCCAACTTTATGACTTGTGTCTTGCAAAACAGTGCCTTATTCCCACATCTGCTTTGTTTTCTTGCAGTCAGATCCAATTGGAAGCAGATTAAATAATGCTAATAAACCGTCCAAATTGGTGGGTGATTGTCTAAGGCGTCTCTAAGGTGTCCCTTTGGCGATGTAGTGTCAGCTAGCTTTGCGGTGACATAACATGTAACTAGAGTTAATGAGTGGAGCTCCGTAGCCTTCGAGCAAGCCGAACACGGTGGAGGATGACGATAGATGATGATATGACCTGTGAGCTTCTTCTGAAAGGGCCCCGAGTTTTACTGAACCTCTCCGGAGCCCGCAGAACGAAAGCCGTCCTCTGTGAAACCAATTGTTGATCCAACACTGTGCAAACAAGATAAGCTCTTGCCTGCCGTCTCTCTCTCTCTCTCTCTCTCTCTCTTTGTCTCTCTCTCTCGTTCTCTCTCTGTCTGTGTGTCTCACATTTTCAGGTTCAGCTGTGTATGCAATGCCAAAGACATATGCATGAAGGATGAAGCTACAGCAGATACAGCTTGAGAGAGAGAAGTGAGAGAGGAAAAATAGTAATTGCCCAACAGTGTGACTTAGAGAGAGAGAGCGATTGAACAGGGTGCCACAGAGAGAGAGAGAAAGAGAAAGAGTACGGGTGTTATAGGACAGCATTAATAGAGAGTGAGATTAAAATAATCTTAGTGAACGCCGCTAAATTTGCGTTATTCATTGTCTGCTTCAAATGATGGTGATGTGACTTTGAATGGGTCTGTCCGGCTCCCCTCATCTGTTCTCAGACGGCAGCGTAATGAGCACTCGGACACCGTCCTCAATCTAACCTGACACAGACAGATATTTGTCGCACTGGGTCCTTCGATTTCCTCTATGTTCTTGCCTCACAGTGGTTCTCACTTATAATGAGTCTTTTCAGAGGCTTCCCTTGGCTGCCATTTACAGGAAAAGCAGATTGCTCTCCCTGACTGCTGCTATTGTAAGCATGAATAGCTTCTAAAACTGAATCAGTGATACAGACACAGAGACCGCACTGTCACCGCCTATACATTTTTGATCCCGCTGATTTCCAGCTGATTTCTTCCCCCCCCCCCTGCTGATCAGACCCTCACGTTTCCATCCCTGGCATAAAATAATCCTCGTGTGCAGTATAGCATATAGTAGTGTTGTCCTGGCAACCACTGGATGAGCCTCGATATATCATTGTAATTCTTAGATTCATCCTGGCATGTCTGCCTATAGGGCTCCAAGCTGGAGAACAGAACAGACTGCTGGGGCCCGGTCACACAAGCCAGCAAAATATGAGTCAGTCTGATTGCCAAGTGCGATTAATGCGGAAGAAGCTGAGGCGGTGTAAAGACGTGGACAGGTTCCCATTACATTCTAATGATGACAGGTGTCGTACAATGCAAATGAGGTGATGTTTGCGGTCCGTGTCTCTATTTTTATGCTCTGAATGGATTTTATACATACAACCACAGTCCTTTTTATCCCTCGTCAGAAACTCTACTGGATCCATAATGCATTTCCACTCTATTTCATGATACTGAATAAATGATGGCACTACATGTAATTAGCCTGCTTCCGTACGCTTTTTCTCACTTTTTTTTGGTTAGCTGCGAAATACAAATGGTGGAGAAAAAGTTTGCGGATTCAGCAGCAGCCGATTCATTCTCGTTAGACCGTGCGTGATGACATCAGCCCCGATTAATCATCACAAATGCATAAGATTTGACCAGAAAAAGCCACGGTTTAAACATTTACATTCAGAATCACTAATTTTGTGCTTGTACCTTACCTGATGCTCCCATTGTCTACTGATACTTAAGTCAAGTAATCCATATAATATAATATAATATAATATGTAATAATCCATTTAAGTAGAAATTAATAAAAAAAAAAATAAAAAAAATAATCAAAATAAATATTGCCAATAATTCCTCTTTCCATCTTCTATACTGATTTGCTCTTAAAACCTTTTGGGCCAAAAATCCCAGGGAAATCATAAAGAATATGCATGATCAGTATTCCCTATAAGATGGTAAACAAACACTCATAGAGTGATGATGCTGATTTGAGGTAGGATATTTTTCTCTATTTACGTCAATGTCTTCAAAAGTGATGAATTAATCTAAATAGAAAAATCAGGCATCAAATCTAATGTTTTTCCATACTTAAAGAAAAGAGGAGAAAGTTAGTACGTGCACCAGCAGCAGTCTTATCTAGGTTCTTCCATGTTTCCATTCTCACTGGGACATATATTGAAATTGAGGAAACATTGCCCTAAATTCGTAATAAGGACACAGAAATCAATAACCCATTCCTTGGGAGTCCGTCAGCCCTGCATTGTTACGCTGCTTGGTCATTCTTTATAGCCATGTTTCTTTGACATCCATCACTCCTGGAAGGTTATTCCATCACAGGCCACACTGACCATTATCAAGACATGTGTTTACACTGCAGCAAATCCAGGCGAGCTCCAACAAAAACAGTTCAGAACAAAATTCTCTCGGTGATGGCAAAAGAAAGAAACCGACACTGATGGATATTCTCAGATTCAAACGGGTTCTTTTGTGCAGAAGTGTAATATTTTTTTAAACGCCACCAAGTCCCTTTGAACGGTACGCTTACCAGGGTAATACTCTCAGCCCTAGCAGGAGACAGGAGCGATCACTTGCAGCGAATAACTCATTCACAAATTTTTTTAAAATCACAATATTTGTCATGATCTGCCTGGTATCCCTGTGTAAACCTGGTTTCTCCTACTAAAATCTATTTCCCAGCCAATAGTTGTGAGCAGGCACTGTGCCGGTGAATAAATGTAGGTCATTGTGATGTTGGATCTATGGATTAAGCCCACACACGCTGCCATTATGTGACGGTATTACCACCGCCAGACAGCGAACAGGCAGACAGCTTCCTCCTCCTCCAGCCTGCCTCAGCTGAAACACCACCTCCTCTTCCCTCCCTCCCCCCAGTGTCTATGCACATCTTGATGGAGGGGCTCAGCCATCCTCCACCTTCCTCCCACCTCACACAGCTGCACACCACCCTGGCAGCCCCATGCATATATGCATGCATGAGAGATGGCGGTCACGCAGCCGGTACCTGGGAAGATTATTTCACCACATCATGCACGCATGGAGACAGAGTCGTTGTGGTTAGAAATGCGGCTCTTAGAGCGTCTCGCTTGCTTATTGATAAGCACAGTGAATCCTTCCCCTCCCCCCTATACTCCATGATCCCCGCATTCCGCTCATTCACAGATTAGATATGCAGAGAGCGTCTGTGAATGACCAGCCATTCAGTTTTTTTTCGTGCGGTTTCATTCATCAGATCACATGCTGGCCTGATTGTTTTCATTTGTCTGAGTTTTGTCTGACATTTGGTTTGAATCGACTAATGAGCATATTTCTTGGCTCAGTGGAAGACCAGACTCTCGAGGCGCTCTCCACTCCTTTGAGGCGCGGTGGAAGAACCGATGTTTGACAAGGTCATTTATATGTAGATGTTACAGGCCCTGCAGCGGTCAGTGTTTGACCCTCACATGACTCAAACGTTATTTCTACAGGCTGGGTTTGGTGAAGTTACATGTTTGCGAATTGACCCATTTGTAGAAGGCCAACGCTAAATGCCAAGCAGGAATCAGAACTTGGTGGTGTCCACAGAGTCCCTTTGATGAAAATTGAATCAGCGAGCAAGGACGGCCTGTGGCCACTGGCTCGTTTCATTATCACTACGGGTACAGTCAACCAAAACTGACATCTCCATATTATCAAGGCCTGGCCATGCTGGTCCAGGAACCGAAGTCCTGTTCATGCAGCTCCTCTTAATCTCTTTATTCTCAAGGAGATCCAGCAGATCCGTAAGAAAATTCAACTTCCTTGAATGTTTTTGCTAAATTAATTATTTTATTATTTAGTGATTTAATCCATCGTGTTGTTGGAGAAATTAAACAGTCATCTTTTTTCGATAAATATTCGTAGAAGCCACGCTGCCACGCCGAAGTTGTTCAAAAAATTTTGCCACTTTTTAGGTTAGGGCTGTTTTTCACACCAATTTAGATTCAAGTCACTCACATAAATTCATGAATATAAACTGTCAAAAGAAAAAAAATTGAATCTCAGCTATAACAATAAAATATCTGAAATAAGCATGAAGGCTCGGAATGTGAGTGTGGGTGATGGAAAAACACGAATTGGACAAGAATGTATCAAACCACAATGTAGTCACAATGTCCTGGGGTTTTAAATTGAAGCTAGAATCTTTGTCTCCCTCCACTTTGTCTACAAAACAAACATAACAAAAAAATATTACTGGCCAAATAATCGTCCAAACTTCGTCACCCTGACTGTGTCTTCATTGCCTCACCATCTGCCAAGTCTGTATTTTCTGGCCCGTCATTATTGATACAAATGCATATTTATGGCTCTATTCAGACTCAGCCTATCCAAAGACTTTTATCACCTTGAACAATCTCCCAGATAACCTTTTGGAGTGACACAGCACAGGCGCTCTAATGCTTTAAACTGATTATTCTCACAAATTCTGCACAGGACTTTGCTCTATTCCAGAATCTTATGTTCCACCATCATCTCAAAAACTAACGAGCAAGTAAATATCTGTCCTCTAATTATGTAGTTATCTCTTAAAAACATAATGAAATGAGTGTGATTTGATTTAACGCATGCGTACAATCTATAATCATGGAAGATTTCCCAACTGTTTGTCTCCTGCTCTCTATTTTGAGGTTAAAATAGCGATTAAATGAAAAACTCACGGGTCACCAGATTATTTAACAGCCTGTCGTGATCGGGGTGACATGATGGTGTCACGGTGATCCTTGTTAGTGGTATCAAATCCTGCAAACAGTGGTTCTGCGCTCACATCATTGGGCCACAACGTGTTAAACTTTAACGAGTTGACATTTTTCTCCGCATTGATCCGGTCTATTTGGTTTTCTAATCTGGGGTCCTTTTGCAGGCTCTGCTGCCTGCTTCCAGATCTCAGAGGATGCAGTAAAGAGGCACATTGGAATAGTGATGCAGTGATATGGATTTTAGACCCCAATTGATTTTCCATGATCCACTAGACCTTGATAAGTGGGTGTGGAGAAAGGGTTTACCTCAAGGAAGAATACACCCACATGTGAGAAAAATTGACACATAAAGGGCGTGTTAGTCCAGCTTATGATCTCATTTTTTTGTTGTACATACACTTTGTTGATGCTTTTACAGTGTTAAAAAGCTCTTGGTGCAACTGATGTTACCAGGGGACAAGGGGGAGGGATCACATTTCTGCTGAATCTCTCCACTGTCATCAGATATCAATCTTAAAGTCAACATTTTACCAAAATCGGGATGAGACGAGATGAGATGAGATGAGATGAGGAGCTACATTTCAGCCTGTAACCAGAGACTGAGCACTGTGAGTGAGTGTCATCTGTAGTTTTGCTGACCTCTTTGTGTAAAGTTAAAGAGTGGAGGCAAATAGTAGAGCTGTGAGTGATTCAGACACACTGACACGCGTGCACGGGGTCGGAGCGACCAGCGTAGCGTCATTTGATGACAATGATCTTTGTCATGCCGAAGAAGATGATCCCCAGCCAGGTTTTGACAGTTTGAGTTTGACAGAAATGGAGAGAGAGAGAGAGAGGGGCACCAACCAGCCAGCTCAGTGTTGTATCACTCACTTACAGACACACACATACACACACACACACAATGTCCAGCTTTGACAAAAATCAGGAGCTGTAATTTCTTATAATGCAGACTGGGAGACTCCAGGCAGTCGTTCCTCTAAGTGTGGGGATTCGAAATTCCCAAATCCCCCAATCACTGTCAGACTTAACCTGTCTGCAAAATGATGTGTGTGCGCGCGGACGTGTATGTGTGTGTTTGCTTAAACTAACCTGCCGAAAGTGATCGAGCAGCGTTGATCTGCTTTGTCTTAATTATTGATAGTGGAAATAGAATCTAATGAAATTTCCAACATCTTGAAACTAGAACTCGTCTTACTGCACTCGCACTCAACAATTCCCATTTGTTTAATTATTTAAATTTCCTCAGCTCGTGTCGAATGTAGTTACGATAACACACAGGGAATCCCTGTGGCACGAAATCTCAGTATGATTTAAATCTTTAATTAAAGGAACAGATTACCCATAACTCTGCACCCTTAACAGCAAGTATAATTGCCTCTTTTCTCATTTTAAAGCCGTTATTTGCCTTTTACTGATTGATCAGACCGGCTGTTATCATGAAAGAAATTCACTTTGGATTCTTGGATTTCCATGTCGGTGGTTTTCTCCTCTCCCGTCGAATGCCGTATCGATCAGTAAACCAACTCCATGTATCATCACAACAGATGCCTGCCCTGAATTCAACAGTTTGTAGCGGAGTGAAAGTGAGAGTAAAATGTGAGACGTGCCTCTCTGGCAGCTGGAGCACAGCAGAATGGTGAGGCCTTGAGCCTAAATCAAGCATGAACTGACGTAACCTTGGTAGACTGTACGTACTTAATATAACTTTGAGAGGAGAGCAGGGAGGTGGCAAGACGAGGAGATGAGTGAACCGAGGCGAGGAGATATAGTGATTTCCTGGGTGTGTGTGTGTGTGTGTGTGTGTGTGTGTGTGTTGGAGGTGAGAGTTGGACAGCACTGAGAGTGAAGGCTCAACTCTGTGGGAACAGTTGGTCGGTGGATCAGCGCGATATCAGAGTGTCTGCACCTGAACTTTGCCTGCGCTTGTCGTCCAAGGTCAATTAGCGCCGAAGGCAGTCTGGCGTGAAAAGTCACCTTTACTGGATTCATTAGACGACGTTTGTATCTGAGAGTCACGTGCATACATTTGTCTGCACATATACATTGTGTGTCTGAGGTTGGACCAATCCAAAGAGGTTAATAAAGGAAGAAGGAAAGTAGAGCACTCAGAAAGAAGAGGACTCAGAGGGAAGACACTCGCCAACCACTGACGATGAGCTCAGATAGATAGATAGATAGATAGATAGATAGAACAATATCACATCATATGACACGATATAATATAAAATTAAAATAAATTACATACATACATGTAGTGGATGTACACAAATTGTAGATGCTTTCAAAGTGATTATTATCAGTTTTGCTCTTTTTTTTTTCTTTCTTACGAGTTCCATGTGAAATGCAGCAGTTGCAGTGAAGTGGTGTCACACGTTGACATTCCCCCCAATGAGAAATGACGTTTCTGATGCAACTAAGATGTTCAACAACAGACAACATAATGCAGATATTTGACAAGTGCATATAAATAATGTTGTCACGTTACATAGGACTTCCTGCATCGTTTTCCTGGATATAGATAAAGAAAAATCATAGGCGGGGCTTGTAAAAACAAAAAATTTGTCGAATTACGTTTACAGCAAAAACACCAGAGAACATTCGTGTTAAATTTAGATTCTTTTTTTTTTTTTTACGCATAAAATTAATCGAAATACGCATATCTCTCTCTGTATAAGAGAAAATAAAATTTCAAGTCATTCATGAGTCGACAAATGTACGAAGTGGAGTCTTAGTCTTAGTCATCTTGGCTCTCTTTCCAACTTCTTTCTTTTAAGTCTCACGGGTCTTTTGTCATATTCCACCGTATCATTTGGTGTGTTTGGATCCCTCTTTGTTATTTTATGATTTATGAAGGATTAAACAGAATCCTCACATTAGCAGAGCACGAATGTGTCCAGAAGATATGAGTCCAAACAATGTGGCTTTGGTCTCAGGCTCTTGGCATATCATGAGATGGCATATTCGCTTGATGCACTTGGCATCACGAAGTCACGCCACACTGCGCTGTCATCCTGCCCAACCATCTGTGTAGCAACAGATTACCAGGTAGCCCTATTAATCCAGCCTGACTGCATCACGTCAGGGAGGAAATGAAGCAGAGTGGAAAATGTTTAAATCGATAAGACCCACGTATCCACTCAGGCTTAAGGCTTGTGGCTCGACCAAACAATGTCATAGCAACACGGTGGCCTTATCAGACTCTTATATGTGGGATTTAAGATGGTTTTGGCTCAAGCTGATTGTACGAATTGTGTGAATAATTGCCACTTCAGTGTTTATCATCTTAAGTCACTTTCACCTTGCCAAACTCTGAGATTCTCGGTCTTTCGCAGCACTTTGCAGCCATCCGGCTACCTCTGAGGATAAGAAACCAAAAAAAGAACAGATTGTGTTTCTGTTTCTGTTTTTACCCGTCATCCTGTGACAGCAGATCTGTTTTTGGCAACTTCTTGAGAGAGAACAGGTTGTTATTTTCCACGAGTGTTTTCAGGGAGGAGAGACAGGAGGTCTTTAAAGGAGTTAGCTCCTTCTAGACGTTTTTGTTCAAGCTGTCCTAATGGTTTTCAAAGGTGTGTTCCCTCATTACGCTGCACTGTGTAAACCAGCTCCATGGCCTGCTTATTAGGTTTAGTCAGTCAGAGAACATTCTGCTAATTAATGCTGCCGGCAGGCTGTGTGTGAGTGGTGTGTGTATATGTGTCTCCGCCCTTGCTTGCACCGAGATCCATGATCCTTGTTAGTTTGCGTATACCGGACAGGATACGATCAACTGAGAAATGTAAATGTTATTTTGGTTAGATTGTGTATGCGTGTGTGCGAGAGACATACAGAGAGAGAGAGAGAAACTTACCCCCTTCTTTGCTTTACACAACTAGAGGAGGAGAGAGCGAAAGATCAATACTTTATTGATCCCCACAGGAAAATTAATTCTCTGCATTTTAACCCATCCTGCTATGAGGAGCAGTGGGCAGCACACACATCAACATGCAAACACACACACAACAGTGCCCGGGGACCAACTCCAGATCTTCCACCTATTCCGTGGTCAGGGACAATAGCAGGAGTGGTTAGCTTAACATTACATGTTTTTATGGGTTGGAGCGCTCTTCAAACACGCAATCATTCAACATTATAATTATCAAAATTGACGGACATCATTTTTTTTTTTTATCCTGATAACATTTTGGTGATATCTCCCAGCCCTGCTTCTTGTTAAGTTTTGTTTTCACTGGGCTCAGGTTCCATATGAAGCCGATGGTGCCCGAATGAGTACATACCTCTGCTCACACAGTGGGTATACGTTGTGTAGGCGGTCCTTCAATGTGGTCTGAAGAGTGACGTGTGTGCCTTTAGACGCACACACGTTTCTGATCTGGTACTGCTCAGACCACCTCTGAATGTGGTCTGAGCTACTCGTCTCAGGACACCTTGAGGACGCATTTGGTGTGGTCGGACTTTGTACTTTTTTGATTTTGGCTAGCTCCGATCAGATTTTAATACCAGGTCTGAATGGGGACTCTGTCTCTTACTGTCTCATTCACACACGCCTACACACCAAGAACACACAAACAGAGCACTCAGGCCCTGTCATCCTATCCCTATATGGATGACACTATCACCTCTTATTACTACCTCTCTCTCTGTCTCTCTCTCGCTCACTCACACACACACACACCATCATTCTTACATTGCCAGAACAACTCCAACCATTATGCTTTCTAGAACATAATACTTAGCTCCTATGAATTATAAATGCCTATGGATTCCAAGTGGCTTATTTTTAGAATGCACACATGCCTGTCTGCTTCTCACTCACACACACACACACACACACACATCCACGTGTGCCGACATAACTGCGCACTAACAGGGACTACTTTACAAATCTGGGGTTGTGCCTCTACACAAGGCATGCAGAGGTTATCATAAGCCCTGCTGTGCTGTAGTGCTTGCGTCAGTGTGGGAGCACATGGTGTTTGTCTCACGTTTGTGCACGTGTGTGTGTGTTCTGTGCGAATGTACGCGAGTAGATGAGTTCTGTAGCCGCCCTGCGAGCGCGTGCGGCGGACGCTAGTGTCACACGCAGCTTTGAAATTGAGCCGCACAAGGGGCAACTGATCGATACGAGTTTAGCCTCTTTTATCGGCTTTATTTCAGCGTGCGTCGTGTTCCTGCTGGCAAATGGCAGAAAGGAAATGGTGTTGTGTGAGGGTGGATACATTGCACAAAATGTTGTAGCAATGTACTTGCATCGTGTTGTATTGAGTCAGCACTGATGCATCACACCAACACTTTTGCTAACCAGGGCAAGTGTCTTGGCATTGCAAGATTTGGCTCATTCACTCTGCCAAAGCTTTCCTTGGTATTTGGTTTGCATTCACACACATTCCAGCATCCCAGAATAGTCCCGTAGGACTACGAGCATACTCAACTCAGTGCACACATAGCAAAGTGCCAAAAACCTAAGCTTTGCGCAACCGCCATTACCACAGGTGGATTAAAACGGAAAACACGGGCTTGCCAAACGCGATGCCAGGATAGAGTTTCCAGCTATAATCAGGATTGTGTATTGAGCAATATGTGTGTGTTTTCTCATACACACTGTATATATATATATATATGTTCTCTTCATCGCCCTTGCAGTCCTGCTCAGAATAATACAAGAGCGGAGAGAACTTACCAAGTGTTTCAAGTGGTGCTCAAAAGCAGTGCTGGGGCAGAAAGGCAGGCTCCGTGTGCTGCTGCCAACACCATAGTTACCCCGGTTATGGAAACTCAGTCGCTCTCATCCATAAAACTTTTCACTCTGGTCCGGAACTGTTGCTCTTCCTATAAAAAGAAATAACTGTGTTTTTTTTTTTTTTGCAATATTTATTTATTTATTCATTTTAATATGCATTCCCGGTAACATCAATCGTTATTATATCATTATTTCGCTTATAATTCAGTGTTTTTGTTATTTTATTGTGCTTCAGACCTTATGTATGACTCTGTAAATACTAGAATTTGACATCCAAAGAGGCAGGAAAATGATTTAAAAAGCAGCATTGTTTCTAGCTTGCGGGTGGTGAGTTGTTCCTTATTTCTCCATATTGGTGGTGACAACCCTACACCAAGGAATCTTCCTCAATCCCGGACCATTTGGGATTAATACGTTCAAGATATAGCCAGTCTAATCTACCGCTACCTCTCGACAAAACCCATTTTCATGGCACCTTTTTTGATTAAACCGATACATCCAAGCATCGATTTTGGCAATGCATCAGTGCTAGGTTCTCATTTTCATTCCAGGTGTAGCTTACATTCACACACACACACAGTGTTACATCTCAATTTGATGGCAGATTGGCACAAAGAAAGCTCTCAATGAGGCTTACAGAATGTGTTAGCTATGTGATCAACTGTCAAGAATTTCAGGAAGTTAATATACTGTCTGTTTTATATTGTTGTATTTTCTATTAAACCTGTGTTTTATATCAGTATCAAGTTTTAATGGCTTAGTGTGGTTAAACAAAGATTAAAAATAGACCTTTTGAGCTCAAACATGGCGGTCCCTAAGATTTTGTGTCAGTTTGTCCTGTAACGTAAGATTTGTTGTTTTACTTCCTTTTACATCTGCCCACTCTCAATGTGACAGAGGACCGCCGAGCACGCAGATTGTGCAGTGTGACTTTGGGATGACTTCTAGCCTATGGGGTTTTAAGCGGATAGAAATTGTTCCCGCTTGTCTTCCGCTGTGTTTCTTGAAAAGTCCTTTTTGAACCAAAGCTCTTGACATCAAACAATGTCAAGAGCTTTGTTTGTGTGCATGTTTTTTTTACTTTCCACTTGTCAGAAGAGGAAAAAAAACTGAGAAATTTACGCCACAAATAACAACTACGCATTGTTATATGTGAGGCTTCTCACATTTCAACACCTGATAAGAAAATTATATGATAGTTATTATTGTTTCTTTTATTCTGGTACATAAAAACAAAACATTCACTCTTGAATATAGGCATGTTTTCTTATTTTTAAAGATTTTTTTGGCATTTCTGCTTTATTATGATAGGTAGATACACAGGAAGGACAGGGCAGGACATCCAGCAAAGGGTAAAGGTCGGAATCTAACGTTCCACTCCTGCAGTATGAGGCATGGGCCCAAAATAAAGGCAAATTTTCATTTTGAATCCTAATACTAACCCCCATACACAGGCACACACATATATATATATATACACAAACACACATGCACACACTTGTCATGAGTAGAATGAATGGCCCCACCCGCCAATGGTGACACTGATGTACAATTAGGGCCAGCATACTGCTTAGCCCAGCGGAATCAGGGCTCCCCAATACATAAATCTAACGCGGCACTCCGGTGAAACAGTTGGTCTGTAATGTTGTATAGTAACAAAGCATTATGTGTGAATGGTCGGTTGGAACAGTGTGGGATTCGGCAGTTCCTTTTGTGCGTCTGGGCGTAGATGCGTATGTGTCGATACACGTGAGCTCGTATCTGGGTACACACGAGTAGAATCAGATTTGGATGAGTGTGTTTATGCAGGCGCTTGTGTGTGTGTCTGTGTCTCCCCCCCCAAAAAAAAAAAAATAAACGCTGTAGGCTGGGTGCCTGCTGGGTGAGCTATAAATAGCCTCCTGGTGACAGCAGGACTTAGAGCCTAATGTGAGGGAGAGGATTTTCAAGAGATGTCCACATTCAATATTCAGAACTTAATATACATCCCGTCCCATTTAGCATTCACTTGGGACGTCGCTGACAGTTTGGGACCAAACTGATCAATAAATTAGGAGCCAGCGCGATCAATCTAAGACACGCTCACCAGACCTTTTACCAAGAATGTCGCCGCCATTACTTCATCAGAATCTATCACAAGACAGGTGCTATAATCACCAGTGCAAGGAAAGACAAACACACACCCCGTGGTTAGGACTGACTCAAACATCCAGAGTCTGTCACACTCCCTGGAAGGTGTTATCTCTGTGATCCTCCTGACTACAGTTTGATGAATGAGGAACATTTAGACATGAGGCATTAGCAGGAAGCAGGGGTGCGTTAAATTCACCTCCCACTGCTGAGCTGCAAGGAAGTCTAATATCTGGGGTTTTAGAGCTGATTGCTGTTCATTATATGTGCTCATAAAGCTGAGAACGCCGCGCCAAGGAACTGATATTTAGAAAAAATGAACACCGGTATGATGATGTATGTTTGTAGGAAATGGGCCGTGGGAAAAAAAATTTGCAGGCAGTTTATTCTTCGCTTCGGCTGGATTCGTACTTCTGCTTTGGTTGCGTTGGACAATTTGCTGTGTTCTAAGACACGGGTTTGAACTGGGAAAAAAGCAGACGACACACAGATAAAAAAACCAAACTGATTTCAGAGTTCGGACAATCAGAACTCAAGCTTTTGGTGACGCAGATGGTACAAACTGACTAATCAAAGCCTTCCTGAAGAAATTTGTTAGAAGGTCTTCTACCCGGTCGACCGGTTCATTTTGTCATCCGCATCACTATCAGGCCTTTCTGCAAACACACACCTGTTTCTGGAATGTCATAATCTACATTTCTATCTGATGTTGAGCACAGTTTAAGCAAGTTTTCAAAAATGTTGCCAAAAAAGCAAAAGTGTGTTTCCATCAAATGGCTTGGAGCGAATAAAGTAGGCTCACAGACTGCCTCTGACTGCAACCAAGACCACTTTTGAACTTTTGTGGAAACATCTGATCAGTCATGTGACTTAAATGCTCCCTACCTCATAACTTATTTGCCAAAGGTGTTTCCATTACCAACTTTTCACATCAACCCTTTTTTGACTTTTCCAAACTCCACCTCAAG
Organism: Brotula barbata; assembly: GCA_900303265.1. NCBI lineage: Eukaryota > Metazoa > Chordata > Actinopteri > Ophidiiformes > Ophidiidae > Brotula > Brotula barbata. The sequence goes on from OMNV01008823.1 coordinate 51,052, forward strand.
CGAGCGAAAATACTTTTTACTGCGATTGAGAAAGTTTTTTTCGGATCTTTCCATTTTCCTCAAGCTTTTTTTATACAATACTTCAAAATGCACATGAAAATGCCTCGATGGGAATACGGTATTGTGTGCTCCAGGCTCAGAGTTAAACCGGTGTCTCTGAAATGCTGTGATGTCACTATTTGAGCTGATTCACCCACTTGGTTTTACATGTAAATGTAAAAATAAGGCTATTATTTTACAATCAAACAGGATTGGATGTAGCTCATAACCTCAGGATTCTATGATTGATTGTAGTACGACGTGATTCTTGAGAGTTTATTACTTGTACCCTAATTCTGATTTAATTTCCTGTGGCCTAGGTTCGGATTTCCTGTGTGCTACCCATATCATCCCGGTGAAGAACGAAGAAGGCGTAGTGATGATGTTCATCCTGAACTTCGACTACGTCTTGGAGGAGGGGAGCAGTGACTCATTGGAGAGACTCAACCACACCTCACCATCCAAAACGGAACAACGTAAGTAAAATGTGACAGGTACGCAGGGTGCAGACTTTCTCATCTCATCTCACACAAAACTTTTATTCGATTACTTGTTATGTTTGTTTAGTCAATATCTTGATCGCAATACTTTCTTGGAAATGTGGAAATGTGTCCTCCATATTCTTTCAAATGAAAGCCACATTTCTAGGCCACATTTGAAGGATCCTCGTAAATGAGACTGAGTCTGAGTTGAGCGAGTGTGACAGTCACCTTCAAAGGATACGACAGTATCACATGCTGCTCGGCGGCTGGACTGGAGTGGATGAAAATAGTCATCGTGATAGTGAATTGGTGAAAGTGGACATCATTAACCTTTAAGTCTTAGCCATTCCTGTCTCTGTACCCTCATGCATATCCCCAAGTGTGCCTCTAGCATTTGACGTGATCCTGTTGTCATTTCCTGTACTTTTTGACTTTGTAGCATAATGTAGTAATCCAGAGATATTGTCTTGCTCATGTAGCGTTGGCATTCACCATCCTTTGATCCCTCACAGCATACAGCAGTAATCATGACTGCAGCTGTAGGAATTCCCTGCTAGACAGCTCCGTTGGCATGTTGACACCAGCGTTTAGCAGACACCAATGCGTTGGCCTCCATCATCTCAAAGGCCCGGCCAATTATAGCTCCCAGCCTGCCAGGACGGCCTGATGAACTACTGGAGCAATGCTGGAGAGCGCTTTGCTTCCCAGAGCTGTCGGTGTAATGCTGTGTAATGCCTTTCCCCAGTGGTGCCGTCGGTGCCTCCTCTCTCTTTTCTGCCGCTCTTCGTCTCTTCTCTTTTGCCATTTTCTGGCTGTGACATATAAAACAGCGGCATGGAGGACCAGGGGTCAGATTCTGGATGACTGTAATTGGATGCGGCCCCTAACAGCCTGCAGTGCCTCGCGGGGTGTGTAGTGGAAGGGTGTATGATTTGGGGACTGAGGGTACGTGTGTCGACTGTAAGCAAGTGTTGTCTAAGTGTGTTTGCGTGCCCGGCCTCCTGTGAATGCATGCGTGAACGTGTAAGCTTTTCAGTTGGTGTGTGTGTTTGCGTGTATGTGTCACTGATAAGGGCTCCCTTTTTCATTTTTTGTCAGACAGCTCATTGCTGAGTCGAAGCGCTGTGGCAATCCCCTAATGGAGCCGGCGTCTATGAATAAAAGACCATTCAGACCTATCTGAACATCTAAGCAGGTCTCTATGCAAATGAGCCTGTCAGGCCCGGATTTGTTTACAAGGTCAAGTCTCAGTGCTGGACACCATCTTTCTTTCAGCCTGCCTACACACAGCCTCAGCCATCACACACGCTGTTATTTCCTGGCTTCCAGTGACCCACTGTAGCATTGAATTTGCTGTCACGAACAGATGTAGCAAATTATGCATGACCCTGCATAATTTAAGATTATTTTTGATGCACAAATTACTACAGATGTGGGATGAAGTCAATGAAAAACATGACGCTGGAGCGGCAGTCGTGAGATCGTGTCAGTTGATGATCCATGTGCCGCATTAGCGATGCTCCTCCTGGGGAACGGGCAGCCATGCATTTGGTGCTGCTGATATCGATTGCTGTTCCGTCAGCTCAGCGATGATCCAGCCATTTTGTGGCCATCTTGGAATCCCCTGCTTTGCTGTGATGCAATACAGCAAGAGCAGGACCACTTACATAAAGCTGTAAATGACAAAAAACAAAGTGGCGGTTGATTCTCTGGGTCAGTGGTGGGTAACATCTGTCCAGTGACCTGCAGACATCTCAATGATTTAGATGCCCAGAGGTTTTATGCAGTATGTTACTGTATGTTGCTCATAAACATTGTTGCTACGCTATGTGCGACTGCATCCCAATTAAGACTCAGGATGTGCTGTAATTTGTCACAGATGGAGAAAAATTTGAATTTGTATTAAAATGATTTAGTCCACAATATGTAACAGCAAATAGAAGTCTACCGATTATTATTATTATTATTATTATTATTTTTATTTTATTTTTTAAAACATTATGCAAAAATGTTTATTTATTTATTTATTTATTTATTGGTTGTTGTTTTCCTTATTTATTGGAACATGAAACTTGTATGAAAATCTGATCTAGAGGTGAAAATTATGGGTAAAACAAATCAGTCAAAATGCAAAGATGCAGTAGATAAGTTTGTTGTTCGTACACAAGGTCAGTGTGTTAAAAAGCTGTTTAACATTGTAAAATGTGTCTACTGTATGACCTGGCTTTTCCATTCTGTGAATGAATCTGAGCAAATTGTGGACACAGCATAAATATCCACGCTATCCTCTGGAGCTGGAGAATAATAAGAATTCTTGGGCCGTACATAAATACTGATTAAGGTAAATGAACAACATGGAAATCTGTTCATAAACACACTGGCTGCAGCGCCTTCATTCATTAAATTTACATTTCATGCCGGCAAAATTACAAGACAAATGAAAGCACAGCAAAGGTTATAAAGGTTTTAGGTCCTTTTTTTGTCCCTATACAGCTGAATCATCATCATCTCGTTACAGAAAGCTGTTTTGTTCTCAACATGCTGATCTGAGGGTCCAATTAATATTCAATGCAAATATTACTATCTGGTATCATAGCAACACGGGGGTACTGTGCGTCCATCGGTTGTGTCAAGCCGCTGGTGAGTTTTTCCTGAAAAAGAATGAGAGGATAAGGGAGGGGAAGAGAGAGAGAGAGAGGATGAAAAATAGAGCCTGGATTTAGCCACTCATACACAACACACACACACACCACCAACACCAACCAGTAACTGCGTTTAAAGGCCACACAGTTTTGCAAAGGGTCTACCGTTTCAATAGCAGGAATAAAAATAGCTTCTTCCTCATTACTCTCCTTGCACACCCACATGAAAGATTTGTGATGTGTATGCTTATATTTTCTTTTCAAGTGGAATTTTAACACTCAGGGCTCTTTAAATCTTACACGTTCAATGGATAAAGCTGTTTTATTCAGCAGGAAATCCGATCGGATGGTGTTGTTGATCGGTGTGCTCGCAGCAACAAGCGACAACAAAACGGAACATCGTACACGGTTCTCTTACAGAAGCAAGAACGCCAATTAACGTCTAATTCACCTTCATCAGGATGAATGACTTGTTCAGTCCTATTGCACAGTACTGTATATCTGAGAACAGGCCCCTGCACTGAATCAGTAATTACATGCAAATTGTCATCTGTGGCATCGTCAGCATTTGGCTGGTAGTTAATTTAAACCCACTGCACTGAGCCAAGAGTCAGGGAGCATTTTCTCAAATTAGGTTCCTTTTCGCTCTCTCCCTCTTTCTCTCTCCTCTCTGTTGTTGTCACCCAAACGGAACACCCATTGGGTGAGATAATAATGAATGATGCTACTACCTACGGGGCATTAAACATTCATTCTATTTTCTATTTTATCACCAGAAAGTATATCAATGGAACACGATGTGGTGGTGTGAAGCTGAGTCGATTTAGTTGAAACATGAATGGTGAGAACGGTGTACTACGGCTAAGAGAGGGAACAATCAAATTTTGGTACCGGTACATATCCCAAAATTATGGATATTCCTTAGTCGTGGAAATTAAGCATATCCCTTCATTTTGGGAGCAGGGCGTGTCTACTAATCTCTCTGTTCGTTAATAACTTTATACTTGCGTAAAAACATCAAGCTAAATTTTAATGCTCTGTCATTTGTAAAACTTGAGGGGATTTGCTATTTTTGTCAATTAAAAAAATCAGCAAGTAATTCAGGTTTTTTCCCAGTGCCAAATAATGTTTAAGAGAGGCAGCTTCTTCGAGACAAAGACAGCAATTAAGACTCATTGTCGTTGCAGCATCTTGGCAATTTAGGGGTTTCCAAAAGTGCTTATAATGGTTAAAATGCACCTCAGTAGTGTTAGAACAAGGCAAATATTGGCTTGTTTGGCCTGGGAGGAGGTATTAGTGCTCATGTGCATCCTTATTGTTTCAGATTGTGCCCTTGTCGTTCTTCCTTTGCACTCGTATGGTTTCTCTGTGCCTTTTAGCATTATACTGTATGCGTAGCATATGTTGGGCGCTCTAAATGATTCACAACATGCAGACCATATGTGAAAGCCTGTGAGTTCCTGTGAGACTTGTTTGCCGATATTGTAAATGTCTGCATGTGTGTTTTACTTTTAATGAGAGCTTTTAACTATGTTTTTATCCCATTTGTATTTTCCCCCTCTGCCTAATAATTCCACGGAGCTACCAACCGACGTAACCGCCGTATCACGAATGTCACTTTTCTCCGTTACCTTCTCCTTCATCTCCCCGGGCGCCATCACTCACACATCCAAACCTGCGCATACTTTTTCAAAGGGTTCACTCCTCAACGCACCGCTGCCATTATGATATTTCAGCAAACGCCGTCCGCCATGAATAATTGAGGGAAACTGAAGATTGAACTTGAGCCTTAGGCAGAACGGGTGTTTGTTTTGATCTGCCAGGGTCTTTTAAAGATAGCTACATTGGCAGGCGTTTTTAGTGCAATTGGCAAATAAATATGAGATATCAGATGATAGCGAGCGAGCTATGTCATAAACGCACTATGAAACATAACGCAAGTTGAGGGAGAGTCACGTCCATCCTGCTGCCTCGCTAAAAAAAAATCACATTTCACTCTTTTTTGCCAGATGAATTGAACTCCTACGTAAACTGAGTGAAATGGCGGTGCGCTGCCAAAGACAGAAGGAGGTGATAACCCGGCCGTAGAATTTATCTTGACGTACGCCCTCATGATGGTCATGATAAAGAGGAAGTAATAGTATGGTGTCGTAGTGTAGTCTATTGCTTTCACTTATCTCATTTCTCTTTTTCTGTTTCCTTTCATCAGGTAAAAGTAGATTCTTCCGCTTCCGCTTCCCAGCCTTACCTCTCCTGGGCATCAGCAAACAGTCCCTCCCTCAAGAGGACCCCGATGCCGTCATGGTGGACTCCCCTCGCCACAGCGATGGCTCGGTGGCTACGCGGGACTACCAACTCCCCACCACGCGCGAGAGCTGCAGTCCTTCCTACGCCAACGACACCCGTGCCCTCATCGCTCTCAGCCACTGCTCCACGCCTGTGTCCGGCCCTTTGGACCACTCCTCACCCAAGGGTCCCTGGGACCGGATGTACACAGAAGAGGCCGTCGCCCAGACTCAGCACCTGAGCCAGGGCGACGCGGTGATTCCTGCTCCGTCTATCCCGGCCCTCACCCCCACTGCGTCGGGAGAGAGCGTGTGCAGTATTCGCAGAGCCTCCTCGGTACACGATATAGAAGGTTTTGGGTGCAACTCCAAGATGGCCTTCAGGGACCGACATGCCAGCGAAGGTAGGGATTTCTGAGACGTATTTCCCGCCCGTTACACTTGATAATAAAGAGTTTTAGGGAGCTCATTACCCATGACAAACATTAACTATAATTTGCCCGTATTAATTACTTGCTCTGTTCATATTCTGGCTCCCTTTGGTTCTATAATAGAAGATCCTGAATACTCACGCCAGTCTCTTAATCAAGATTATACTAAGTCACCATCTATAGTCTGAACAATTGGTCTTCCCTGGAGTTTGAATCGCTCATTAGCCCTTTGCCCTGTCATTTGGTGGAGGGTAGAAGTGCCCCAGACTGGCCCCATTCCTCCAGGCCAATCAGTCGGCCCCCACCCTATTATCTGCAATTTTCATTAAAACAGAGCCCAGTGTCTGACGCAGTAATTTGTCTACTTCACAGTAATGAATTGTTCACTGGGACAGCAGCGGGAGTTTAGTGCCAGCACCCATTTGTCATCATACAAAACCAGAAATCTTTCTCTTACCTCCAACCCCCCTTTCTTCTTCCTTCCCCGACACGGTGTTGATGCAATCCCAGACAATGGTCGCAATATGAAAGGTAACCAACAGTAGCCTGCTGCATCTTGAGCTGTCCAATTTGGCACGTCTCTTGGACAACCTGCTTGTTGCATGAAATATTCCTCCAGTCCCCTAAGGTTCATGTTGAATGCAAACGCCTAGGTTGTGGTTGATGGACGTTTCATTGTCAAAAATCATGAGCTGGAGTAACAAACAGGATAACTTAATCTCAGCGCGCTTTAAACGCTCTCCAGCTACTCACGGGAACACTCCATAAACCTGCGCTGACCTCTGCACACGCTTGCATGAAGCAACACACTAAATCTCCCTCCTGCTTTTGTCTTTTGACGTGAATCAATGAAGCTTTGCAAGATGACACCTCCCTCTGTCTCTAACCTTTATTTAATGCTACCCCTCATTCCTTTCCGCCATGTCCCCGTGAATGACGAAAACCACAGCCGTGTCTCCCTGATCGCTTGCCTGAACTTTGCTAAGCTCATCTGCGATGCTCTTGAACCGTAGCACTACTTACGCTGCATGCGTCTCACTGAACACCGAGTATGTCTTCTGACTGACCAAAATAAAACGTCTAACACCCGCCGGCACGGCCGAGACGAGATATGATACAGTATGTGTTCGTTTTCTACAGAGCTGCCAAAGTGCTGTTTACCGATAAACATCATAATGTGAAATGAAAACCAGTCAGCGCATAATTCCGCTTTCCCCTTTACCTCCTTCTTCTCTCTCCTGATTTGCTAGTGTCTCGCTCCTGGATGGCTGGGGGTATGGCTTCGGCTTTTCCTTTCAGTTATGTTCTATGACTGCAGTGACGTAGCCTTGCTGTGGCATGCATTGACGCTGCGCATGCGATCGCTCATCCTCAGCTGTTTTTTTTTCGTTGTTTTTTTCCTTTACTTCACTAACAACACCATGCGTGATCTTGTGAAAAGGGAGAAAAAAAGTGCAGCCTTCCTCTGCTGTTTCACGCGGCAGAATCAGCGATTCTCTTTTTCACTCGTGTGTGTCATGCTGTATTGCCACTGTACTAATGTCTTCATGGCAAATTTTGCACAAGGGAGATTTTGTTAACATCGCCGGGTGTACTGACTCCATAAAACAGACAAGGTTTGACGAGCTGTCGGATGTTTTACTCTTTGATTGTGCATTGAATCATTCTTTTCTTTCACTAAAAGTGTTCTTCATTACCTGTAATGAATGACTTTAAGAGGCGTGGTCATCCTAGACGGGTCAATCAGAGGGTGTAGAGTTTGTGTTTCAGTATCTGTTGTATTCTCAGTGTTGTGTTGTGGTTGAACTCACTCCAAAGTACAGGCCACCCCATGCTCACTACCCATGTCACAACAAATGCAAATGGATACCAGACTGTTCTCTACTCGTCACGATTCAGATCTAGCCTGGCCATTGTTCGCCAAATCCCAATCATGATCCGTTTCTCTGTTTCCTTCTCAGGTCCACTCAGCCAGATTAAGTCCAGTCTGCTTGGCTCCACCTCAGACTCCAACCTCAACAAGTACAGCACTATCAACAAGATTCCCCTCATCACGCTCAACTTCTCCGAGGTCAACAACGAGAAGAAGTGCCCCTCGCCTCCATCTTCGGAGAAAACCATCATCGCCCCCAAGGTTAAAGACCGAACGCACAATGTCACCGACAAAGTGACGCAGGTGAGAGTCTTCACCGCGGGACCTGCCATTGAAATCCTACGGTGTCACAATATCTGTCACTGTTACCTTGCATCCAGTTATTGAGCGGCCAGTGAAATCAGCAGATTGCACGCAAACACACAAACACACACACGCGGCCTCCTCAGCATCTGCCCTCTGTGTTCAGCCTCAGGGTGATTAAGTGAAACTCAAGGGGTCTGATACGTAAAACGGCCAAGGTGTCTATTGCCTGCGGTTGATAATCAGATATACTCTTACCGCTGGCAGACAGCGTCCCAGAGCCTGAGCCATATTTCTCGAGTTACGGACAGGGTTAGAGGTTGTTCTCACCTTGCTGGAGCTGAGGAGCAGAGCAGGGCAGACTGTAAGCGAGTGTATCCCCAGGGGTAAACCGAAGTTGCCCAGGACCACCGCTTGCCTCCGAGTTTTGCATTTACCCCACTAATGCTCTAACCGCGAGAGGAGAGAGAAGTTGACCCCAGTTCACGCTGTGTTCAGTGTAAGGTCAAAATTGTATCGAACAGAAGCGAAGGACGGGCTGGTTATGTGGCTTTAATGGGATTTGGAAACATATGGTCCGCTGGAGGACTGCCTGGAAACCAATTGGTGCTCCGTAGAGACTAAATGTAACTTCTGCTAACAGGGTATCAGTGCACCGCGAGCAGGTTAGGTCATGCACTTTACATAAGCTTTTGGGTTCTGTTCATCCACTTTGATCTGCTGTTCTCTCTTCATTTCTTGTTTTTAGAACGGTTTCTCTCCCTGTGAATAGGGGGTTAAACCCACGTTATTATGTCCAAGTCCTTCCTCCGCTGCCTCCTGCCTCTGCATGCTGGAGCGCATTAAAATTATCACATCACAGTAACCAAAAGGAAAATAAGACACGAGCTGGTCGCACTGCACCCTCGGTTTTCAGCATTTTAACAATCCTCCAGACAACTGACTGTGAAGAACACAGTGCGACAGCAGATGTCTTGAAACCGGCACTCTTCCTCTGCAGTCTGTTTGAAGCTCCAATCAATGCACAAGCACAGACAAGCTCCCTCGTGGCCAGGGACGCCTCACAACTACAGACGGATAGAAACCGGACTTCCAGCTGACACGCTGTTTGTCAAATCCTGAATCTTGCTGTTCATGTACACATTTGGGTCTCAAATATATATTTTTTTTTGTGCTAAAGTAAAGCCCTGACTGGATCCTGACGTTTTTTTGCAGTTTTAGTTTGAGATGTTGCATTTCTTCGCGAACATTGAATCAAATCTTCGTTAATGTCAGGTGACACCTTATGCAGGAAGCCAACTAATTAGCCACAGAAACACGTAACAATCCTTCGGTGGTATTAATAATAACCGCGGGCTTGGTGTTGACGACCATAAAGAACCGGAGAAGGGGAGAAAGCTCGTGCTCATTTGCATATTGTGTGAAACCGCGCCAAATGCAGAACGAACCTTCCATTATTCTACAAGAGAGTTTGTTTGCACCGAGCGCGGATGGATGCAGTAGGCAGCGTAAATAATTAAGATGGAGATCTTTTATTTAGAAACACTTTATCTACAATGCTTTAACCCAAAACTGACTTCCTCCCAGAGTAGCTATGCGTGCTTGATCCAGTGCAGGAACACAGTGTAAGAGTTATAATGAAACTTTACCCTTGTCCTCTTGTCGCGTTGCTCTGTATAGCTGAAGTGCTTTGCCTTTGCCTCTCCCTGTGCAGTCCTCCTCAGAGCCACAATAATCTGCAGAGGGTTTGAGAACCCCTGGCTACTGAAGTGAATAGATGTATCCGCTACTCGCACCTATAATTACCCCAGTGTCGTTGAGACACTTATCCAAAATGGTCCATGACTCCGCTGTAATGTTGATGCTTAAAGCTATTCAGGTGTGTAAGGTAACGGCGGTAATGACGGTGACGCGGAGGCTTGGATTATGACTTGATGTTCAATGCAGAGTTTTTTTGTTGTAAGCCAGAGAAATAATACAGAATCGTTGTATTTCCTCAAGGTTATCCATCAAAACCGCCGGACCGAAGCCGTGTGCGAGCATGTTGTCTCTTTCTACGCGTCGTTTGAAATGCTAATGACTAGACTGCGGGCCGTTTCCCCTTTTGAGTTGTTCTTCGCTCAGCGCATGCATGATGACTTGTTACTTATAGATTTATGCCTCAAGTAATGTACACATCCAAGGGTTTCATTTAGTACGTCGACGAGCTGAACTGCATTAAAGTGTACACGATGTAAAAATCAGCCTGATTACTCATCACAACCAAACAAATATGACCTTTTTACGACGACGTATTTTGCATACAGCATAAAGGCGATGGCATACTCTGTCACGCCGTATTTACATCTTGCTGACTTTAACCCTGTGTTATTTTCAATTTAAGATTCATTTGTCATTCTTTGTTGCGGCACACAACACGATTTGATGTTCGTACGCCGTGCCAGCATCTCTCTGCAGCCAAGAATTGAATCCACGCCGGTCACACTGATTTGTCAAGCGAGTCACTCTCTTGATTTATTTCCCTACGCGTCCAGGTTCTTTCGCTGGGTGCAGATGTGCTGCCCGAGTACAAGCTCCAGACCCCACGTATGGACAAGTGGACCATCCTCCACTATAGCCCCTTCAAAGCCGTGTGGGACTGGCTGATCCTTCTGCTGGTCATCTACACGGCCATTTTCACGCCCTACTCAGCCGCCTTCCTGCTCAACGACATCGAGGAGCAGAGGAGGCGCGAGTGCGGCTACTCCTGCTCACCGCTGAACGTGGTGGATCTAATCGTGGACATCATGTTCATCGTGGACATCCTTATCAACTTCAGGACCACCTACGTCAATGCCAATGAGGAGGTGGTCAGCGACCCAGGCAAGATTGCGATCCATTACTTTAAAGGCTGGTTCCTCATCGATATGGTTGCTGCCATTCCCTTCGACCTGCTCATCTTTGGCTCAGGGTCCGACGAGGTGAGAGTGACTCCGTTTTACTTTGTCTTCTAAAATGTTGAGACATCTAACCCTCTCTTATGCCTAGGTTTATAACTCTGCTGCCCTACTCCCTCTCTCTTCATGAGAGGCAGACTGGAAGGCCGCGGGTGCAACGAATCTATTAAAAGGTCTCAACCTGCCAAGCCACTTTGCCTTCAGGACAGCATTTTTTTTTGGGGGGGGGAAGTGTGAGAATTGCTCATAAAGGTATCTAATGCTCGGAGAGAGGAAGGGAGAAAGGAGGGAGGGAAGGAGGCGAAGTGCTCCAGTTTGGCAGTGAGTGGCAGCTACAGCAAAAACAGCAGACATTTGAGCGGCACCACGGTATGATATAAGTCCTCGTCACACAATTTCACCAGTGCCACAATGGCAGAGTGTGTTCTCATTACAGTTCGCGTTCTACCCACATCAACATCAAAATGACTGGAACTTAGTGGACTGACAAATGTTTAATTTCTTGCTCTCCCTCAGTTGTTATCATCCCTGTGAAAAGAAACTGAAAATAACACAGTTGGGTACAGTTTTAGCTCGATGTGCCAAGACAGAGCCTATTTTTAGACATAATCTCCTCCTTTTATTGCCTGGAAACCATCTTCTCTCATATGTAAAGGTTTTCTGCTGATGTCATTGGATGTCAGGTTGAAGCATCCCCTGAGAGATTCGTTTTGATTCCGACTCCGAGCAGGTTTTCACTGTGGATGCTAAGTAAAATGTGATGCGGTGGAGCTGAATTTATTTCCGCTCTGAATCTTTCTCATATCAGCGCCTACTCTTGAACTCCCTTTATTATTTGCCCTTCGATCCCGCGTCCAATCCGACATATTGCACATGACGAAGGGCAGATTTTGCACGTAAACAGGTAACAAAATCGTCTGAACTAAGCCAAGATGTCTATTTCTAAGTTGTAATGAATTCACACAAACTTCCAGAGCACTTCCAAAAATGACAGTAAATTTACTTTCAACCCTCAAAGTCGCTTTAAATCAGTTTTTTTCTGACATTCAAACTTTTGTTCTGACTTGTACTATACCAAGGGTAAAATATGCATCGATTTCTTGCTGATTGAAGCAGAGTCCACACGGCCGCAGCATTGGCAGGACTGAATAAAGAAAAAGGATGTTCGTAAGAAGACACCCACCTCAAACTGTAAACCTGACTAGAATAAACATCATAATAGCATTTAAAACAATGACCTGAAGGTTTGGGAGTGCTCTCCAATGGAAGAACAATGGTTAAAACCTTCTTTACATCAAATAAGTGAGCTATTGAACCGTGCTTGAACAACCACTCGACCTCTAATCCAAGAGCACTCAGCCTCAGGTTGGTTGAAATTATCATTATTATTATTTAATCCTCGAGTCCTCAGTCTCTTAAATTTACATGTACATCAATAGTCTCATGTTCGGGTGTTTCCCGTACTTTTTTTTTCTGATCGCAGACCGATTACTATGTAGGCGTGTCTTCATGTCTCATATATGTAGTGTGATTGACATTTATAACATCTGATGCCTTAAAATTCCCGTCCTTGTGGCCCATAGCAGTGCACATTTTCCATTACAGGAAATAACATTACTGGTCTTGCATACAGTGTGTATAATATATATATATATAAAATATTCTCTAGCTGTGGTGATAAAGCTTAGCCAATAAAAAGTTTAAGATATTTGGTTTTGGCTTACCATCTAATAAACTTGATGTATTGTGAAGTTATATAATAACTATAGGAAGTGGCCCAAGAAACCTGGAAATCCACAGTAGCAGATGGCCAATGGATATTTTTGGCCGACGTGTTTTACACGCCTCTAATTCACTATAAAACCAGATTTTAATCAACACTGCACTGCATATCCTGCGTTGTGGAGCCTTCCTACAATGCCTGGGCTCTGTGATCTCTGCAGGTCTCAGACTCAGCAGCGACACCTAAGATGCTGCCTGCTCAGAGACTGAGATCACCAGATAAATTAAGGCTCACCTCTTTCTATGTGATTCATCCACCGTTGGCTTTGTTGTCACTGAAAGACTGCGCTGGCCGGATGCACAGGCGTGAATGTTTGCAGTGATTTAGGGGTGAAATTGGCAGGATGGAGGTTCTTAAATGGACCCGTCAGAGGAAGCCACAGGACTGTTCCTCACTATGATAGAGACATACCCTGGCTCATAAATCATCCTCCATCCAACAAAAAACACCCAAAGCCCATATGATGCGTTTCATAGGTGAAATAAGCTGCATCCGATCGACTGTCACCTGTAACAGGCCGGGCACAAACATGCAAGTATAGATTCAGTTATTGTAGGAAGCGGTGGGTAATGATTTCCCCGTGGATATTAGGATAATTGTCAGGCACGATAGCGAGTGGAAGGACCTATTAGCATTCTCTAAGTCTCACTTATTGTGTTTACAGATTGTGTGACACTAATAAATCAGGACTTGCATTATGGCTGTACGCGGCTCTCGTCTCCCCCACCTCCCCTCTCTCAGGCTGTGTGTTAATTTAGTCAGACTACAAAATGGAGACAGAGGATTAAAGTGCTTTGAATTAAACAGAACAGAAGGCAGTGTGTGTACATTGCGCGCAATCTTTATTTGTGTCCTCGTACATGAATGTGTGCGTGAGCGGCCGTTTCGATGGGCGCGTTTGTCCTCCCACTGACTGGTGAGTTTTTTGATCGAGCCTCCGAGTCTCCCAATATTTTACGTCTAATTTTTTTTAATCTCGAGACGATTTTGCCATCATGGTATATCATTATGCGTAAGTGTTGCATTATTAACAAATGGATGAATGATCAAACACTTGTTTGCTTTCTGATATGTTCCACTCGAAAATAGTTTTTGTGGAGACAAAGGTTGTTTTATGAAGCCACCCAACCAATGGCACTACAAATCCAAGTCTTACACTCCTACAAACTGGAGTGCCATAATGTCAGCGGTCCCACAGAAGGCCAATGTATCACACTTTCGACCAAAGACAAACAAAGGCAGCAAACTCCCACGGCGTCCGGAATGTAAAACCAAAAACTCACAATCTGACCACAATTTTTTTCTCTCATTTGCCTCATGTGCATCACCAAACTTTGTGCAGCATCATATCTGTGTGTTCTAGTTCCTCTTTTCACACAGCACCAGATAAGATCAGATAAACTGTCATCTGCCAGGCTGTGTTTCTAGCCACTGTGATGTGCATGTGGCTCGTGAATAAGATTAAGCTTTGCTAAGCTACATGTGTTTCAATCACTAATCCTGAGCTTCCTCTTCACCCTGACCGCGAACCCTTGGCACTGAGAGAAGACAAACAACTTGTTCATTTTGTATCATTGCTGGGAAAATGTCGCAATGTGTTCGATTTTGGTAAAAACCGAAGCGATGGTGATTTCCACTATAGTGGAACGTTTCAGCTAATTTTCCTGTGTGCGTCTGTTTCTTTTCCACCCTAGACCACCACTCTGATTGGTCTCCTGAAGACCGCCCGTCTCTTACGGCTGGTGCGAGTCGCCCGTAAGCTGGACCGCTATTCCGAGTATGGTGCTGCCGTCCTCATGCTGCTCATGTGTATCTTTGCCCTCATCGCGCATTGGTTAGCCTGCATCTGGTACGCTATTGGCAATGTGGAGAAGCCATACCTGGAGCATAAAATTGGCTGGCTGGACAACCTGGGCGTGTCCATAGGTGATCATGGCGGATCTTTTATGTGATGCTGATGGTTTCTTTTGATGCAGAGCAAAAGCTGACATACATTCATTATTAATTCATTATAGGGAAAAAGTACAACTACAGTGACCCCAACTCGGGCCCCTCCATCAAAGATAAGTACGTCACGGCGCTCTACTTCACCTTCAGCAGTTTGACCAGCGTGGGCTTTGGGAACGTGTCCCCCAACACCAACTCTGAGAAGATCTTCTCCATCTGTGTCATGCTCATTGGATGTAAGTGACCTTTAAGTCGCAGTATAGATTTTCAAAGTACGCTGTTTTTAATCTTTTCTAATCAAGGTGGACGAATTATCAGATCAAGAAATACTGTAGGTATTTAACAGACAGACTCATCGTAACACGTCCACACGGCTTCTCTCCCAGCTCTAATGTACGCCAGTATCTTCGGGAACGTGTCGGCCATCATCCAGAGGTTGTACTCGGGTACGGCCAGGTACCACCTCCAAATGCTACGGGTTAAAGAGTTCATCCGCTTTCACCAGATCCCGAATCCACTGAGGCAAAGACTGGAGGAGTACTTCCAACATGCTTGGTCATACACCAACGGGATTGACATGAACATGGTACGAGAGGGGGTGTGGGTGTGTGTGTCACTGTGTGGTGTTCGTGGAGAGGGAAGTTTGTTTTGTTGTTTTTTAATTTTTCAAGCCTCTAGCTTGTGTTTTGCCGAAGACATTGTTAAACTCGCCGTTTTGTTCGCTGTCCAGTGTGTTTTATTTCTTGTCGTTGCTGCGTTTCACCTATCCTGTCCCCCCCAAAAAAACGCATCAACCTTGAGCAATCTCACGCTACCTAGTCGGCATAGTGTAATATTTTCATCACGATTGTACCGTGCGATGTTTGATCATAAAGCCACAAATGAAAGGAAAGCCATCGTTACTGCTTTTGCATAACCTGTGCAGTAACACTGGCTTTACTCATCATGATGCTGTTCATGGTACTTATATAAGTTTGTCTCTTCCATGTCTGCCTCATGTCAAATGGAATGACCCCACCACTCTGGTAAGAGCAGGAGGTACATGTGTTAACAGAACTAATGTTGATATGAATGTCCCTCAGTGGTAGAACACCATCTAGCTGTGTCTGATATTAGTAGTGGAATGCTTTTAGCCGTTATCCCTACGCTTCCTTGTTTGGATAATCGCAGAACTCTTTAAGGTTTTTAACACATACAGTTGTTTCCTCGTAGTCCAAATGTGCATGTTTTCTACGGGGAAACTCCCACGCTGCCTTACACAAACACACACCCATACTGTCAAGGCTTCTGCAATGCCTCCTCAGTGCATGCCAGTTAGTCCAGAAGATACATAACATTGAATGTTTCTCGCAGGCCACGGTTGTCTGTCACTTATAGGCACGTGGCCTGCCTCAAGGTTGGTTTTGCATGACATCTGTGTATTCAAAAACAATCCCATCATATTCATCTGGTACCAGAGACAGAGTGAATCACACCTGTGAGAGTGGGCACAGCCTCGCCTTGCACTGCCAGGTTTCCCTCCCAACGTGGGAGGCTTGGCTGAACGCTCCGCGGTGGCACCTGCGCTTGCCAAATGTTGTTCAATCTTTCCTTTCCAAAGCTACTGATCAGTTTGTGGTCTACTGAGCACCAGAAAGCCTGTCAGATCCAGAGAAGCAGTTCAGGCTCCTGTCTCATTAGCAGGCTGTATTCTATGCGAAAATGACACAGGATAAGACGTGCTTGTTTGTTTCTTCCTTCCCGTGTCTGTCATCAAAGCCCCCTTTCTTGCCTTCCACTATCTGTTATGATCCGAAAGTTTAAAAAGAAAAAACTATGGTTCCTCATTCACAGTCAGGCCACGTTGTCCGAGGAGCGTTAGTTGTTTTGTCAGTGGTCACTGTCACTCTTTGTCTATGAAGGGTAAGTGAGCTATACACAGTAAGTCCATTCACATGCACTGGAATGTGTCTTTTGGCTTTGATTTGAATGTGATTATAAGTTTTGATGTTAGACGTTTGACACACTTGAAAATATTGTTCAGTGTTTTTTTCACTACAACTAAAACTCACTATGAATTGGAGGTTATTTGATCTAACTTGGTAGAGTAAAGAATGAATATTTGTCACATTTATTTCTTCTTTGTCGCACATATCGCACACTATGAGTAAAGCTGCTCAATAAGCGAACATCATTTGAGAAATGTTGCTTTAGACAAATTAAGATCACGGCACTGGGTTAGCTTTTGTGTTTTTACTTTGTGATGTCATTTTCTACAGCTGCCTTGTCCCTGAGTGTTCTGTCTTGTCCCTCATTTAAGCTCAGATAAATAGTAAACTCCACACCTTAGTTGCAGTAAGACCGTGCAGGCTATTCCTCCAGCAGAGCATGAGTTTTGAGAAGAAGGAAAGAACACAAATGGCAATTGTATCAAATTTCTCTGGAAATCCACACAATTTGACCTGCAAATAATCTCACTCCCAAACCAAAACTCACCAAAAAAATAAAAATAAGGAAAGGGCACCACAATGAAAGCACTGACCGTGTGTCTGCTGATCGTGTTCCACACTTCAGGTCCTGAAGGGTTTCCCAGAGTGCCTGCAGGCCGATATCTGCCTCCACCTGAACAAGAGCCTCCTCCACGACTGTAAGGCCTTTCGCGGAGCCACCAAAGGCTGCCTTCGAGCCCTGGCCATGAGGTTCAAGACCACCCATGCCCCTCCAGGAGACACCCTGGTCCACTGTGGAGACGTGCTGACTGCTCTTTACTTCATCTCTCGCGGCTCCATCGAAATCCTCAAGGATGATGTGGTGGTGGCCATCCTGGGTAGGTCTCCATTATGTTGTCTAAAATGATCGGATGTTTCCCTGTGTCCCCGTTCAGCGCTCTCGATTAGTTGGAATAATTGTGACGATTGATGACTTGTGCATTTCTCCAGTCAACTCGTCTGTTACAAATCCGTCACCTCATTCAACCTCTCCCTGTGACGCATTCCACTCACGTCTGTGTCCAATTCCCCTGAAACGTGGCAGCTTGTCATTGGCACACAAAAGGTGGCCAAAATGTCACAGAGATTAAATCTATATAAAATAACTGATTTGTCAGTGGTAAGTGGCTTTTAAAAGCCAAATGTCAAATGTAATCATTGATTTAATGACATGTCGCCTTTACGTTCATTGTCTGGTGTATTTCACCATCTTGTCACGTTCATCCAGATGGATATTTATGTTTCTGTGACTAGTTTTAAATCTGATCTGTGTTTGAATAGAATGATGTGAATTACAGCTCAAAAAGAAAACCTCACCATCACGCCGTAGATACGTTATCGTCTTTGTATGCTCCATGCCTGTATGCACCTGTTAACACAGTGGATCTGTCACATTTATAACACTGTGTCTTCTACATTTAACAGCAAACGCTATTTAAAGAAACGCTGCTGACAAAACGAGCTATTTGAAAGCCCGCAGATTTTCCCAAACTGGTTCAGACCGAGAACACAGCACGCACGCTCCGCTACGCGAACGTCCATTTTTCCATTTGACTGCTGATTGTTCCTGATGGCCACAGGAGTTCACGTGAACATACCCCGTGTCGCCGCTGACCCCCGTTACCTCACGTATCCATGAATTCAGCTCAGGCAGGCATTCAACATAGCATACCCTGTAAAATATTCATGCAGGACTTCGTCTCGTTGGCTCTGAGTAGGTTGGGTATCAGGTTTAATGATGCACATTAAGGAGTTGTCGTACTTAGTAACATCCATTCACCGCGTCTGTTCACAAAACACCGTACTGAGTCCGGCGGATGGGTTTGTTTATGCGAGAGAGCTTCTGCCACATGACTGATAGTCCTGTCAGCGGAGCCTGGTTGGCTTTCCACAACTAGCCTCCGTTTGTGTAGACGTGGGTGGGCCAACTAAATGAAGACATCTGCATTCTGCCTTGATATGGCTGGACTGGCAGCTGAGATCCCCATTGGGTACGTTCTAATAACTTACTTCAAAGAACGTTGTGATTGCCGCCGCCTCACTGTCGTCGTGCCTCAGATGAAGGGAGCGAGGACAGGAGAGGGGGCGGACGCACGGTATGACGAGGGTAATGGAGGGCTTGTCGATGGAAGAAAAATGGGTGCGATGATTTCAAACAGAGATGTATGAGCGGAGATATAGGGAGGGCTGCTGTATGAAGCAGGGCAAGCGGGTGTAGAAGAAAGAACAGAAATGGGGAGGAAGGTGAAGTGACAGACGAGTGAGAGAGGGCCGCGGAGAGAGACAAGAGGGGCATTTGATAGGATGGTTTTATTATGCTCTGTGGTTGTCACTGCGGCGTGATGGAGTGCTCGGCGATAGCAGCCACCGAGCCGCGTGGCATTACAGACAGCTTCCAAATGTAATTAGATGAAATCTCCTCCTGTCTCTCTCTCTCTCTCTCTCTCTCTCTCTCTCTCTCTCCCACTCCCCGCGTCTGTCTGTCCCTCTTATCAGACAGGTGCATTGGACCAAACCCTCATTTATTTTCATATTTATTTATTTAAAAGGACTGCCTCCGCCGTGCCAATAAGGTCAGGCAAAAAAATAAACGCAGACACAATAGGGTCACGGTGAGTAAGAAGCCTGCGTGTTGGAGTCGCAGGTTATGTAGCAACGCAGCGCATTTCCCAGGAAAGTGCTGATTGCTCCGATTTCAACGCAATCGCGCCCGTGCTACTACCACACGGCCATGAATTACGCTCACGCGAACATCCTGTCGCTGCCTCCGTTATCGTTATTATCATGCGAGCAGACTCATCCTCAGTCAGCATGGTAAACCATCCCATGTAGGTCATTCCAACTAAAGACACAAAGGAGTGTTTGGATTGTGTGACTTCCATCCGGCCGGCCTGGTGTAAATCCTTTTTTAGATGACTGAGATGCCCTTTAGCCTGTTTTACATTCTAAAGCTCTTTGCCAGGTGGCCGCTCCTCTTTG
Organism: Brotula barbata; assembly: GCA_900303265.1. Lineage (NCBI taxonomy): Eukaryota > Metazoa > Chordata > Actinopteri > Ophidiiformes > Ophidiidae > Brotula > Brotula barbata. The sequence goes on from OMNV01008823.1 coordinate 70,719, forward strand.
TAGGTCAGACTGTAAAACATTCTGCGCAATTGCACATTCCCATCGTATCTCAATGAATCAACAGCTTGTTTCTCTCCTCGGATCGCTTTCTCGTCCTCTGCGGACGCCCAATTGTTCCAGAAGAAGACAGCCAAGAATAGACAGAAAGGCTTGTGGGATTAATTAGATGGAAGGAGGTGGTTACGTGCGTTCAATCGCTCACCGCTGTCCTTTCTCCTTCTCGTTTCGTATCCTCAGGTAAGAACGACATCTTCGGCGAAATGATCCACCTGTTCGCCAAGCCGGGGAAGTCCAGCTCCGATGTGCGCGCGTTGAGCTACTGCGACCTCCACACCATTCAGAGGGAGGAGATCCTGGAGGTGCTGGACATGTATCCGGAGTTTGCCGACCATTTCCTCACAAACCTGGAGCTGACTTTTGATCTCCGGGACGAAAACTCCAAGGTAATCCACATAGGGTTATCAACACAGACTCCATTTCCTCCCTTAAAAGTTATGTTCACTCTTTCACAATCCAGGCTGGGACACCTGTAGGGGGACTTGTAGAATCCTGTTTCACCGCAATTACCTCCACCAAACCTGAACTCTGACTCAAAAACTTTCTTTTTAAAGTGTTGTGTTGTTTTACCTTTTGTTTTGGGTCATAATCCTCATCAGATTTCACATTTGGCACGTCTATCACATCTGTCTTGTAAAGTATTTCCTTCCATTTCTGTCCAGTCTGTCCTAGAGGGGAAGCACAAACAAAGACTTTAATGATTTCCTGAGATTAGTGCAGGTCCTCGGCTGTCAGCCGGGGGTTCTTTTTCAATACACTTTTGCACGTTGTGTTCTCTGTGTGACCTCTACAGGACACCCGCTATTTGTCCTGTTTGTTGATCGATAAAGTAACGCCTTTTACGTCTTCTTGCATCTCTACAACCACCCTAAGGTCCTCTGAAGTTTGTTTTGTTTTATGTCAACATCGTTCTCAATAAGAACAGAGTAACCAGACTGTGTTTTTTTTTTCTTTAATAAAAGACACTTCAACAAACCATACATCAACTTTATTTCACTCCAGTTACTTCACACAGGTTCACTCGCGCTTACATATTTTATTTTCACTCTTATAATTAATTTGTGTGTTTAGTTTGTCAATAATTTAGTGCGTAATTTTGTTTTTGACATTTATAGTGACATAGATGAGGATCCATCCATATTTAATGAGTAATTCATGCAAACTCAAAGTAAATGTATGGAAGCACAGCAGCCTGGAAGAGACAAGAAAACATGGAATATTATGAAAATCAAAAGTTGATGTCATTAAATATCACAGCGTACAGGTGATACTTGGAATTTATATGATATCTCAGATGCGTTGGAGAGCTGGAGTCCCCTTCTTCATTTTTCAGCTGCAGTTGCTTGTCTCCAGGTTGAGGTCGATAAAAAATTACAACTTATCTACAATATCTACAAAAACCACTCAGGTGTTATTTTATTTCATAATGTATTTTATTTTACTCATTTTCAAGATGGTGAAGTACAAGATACAGGAATGCAATTATCAGACATACTGGCCGTCTCTGCTTGCAGAAAAATATTGTAAACAGACGAAGGGCTTTAATTCAACATTAATTCTTGTTATTGTGGCTTTGCTGCAATCAGATTAAGTTATAGAGTCTCTCTCTGTACCATAACTTTGTCATGGACGTCTAATGTGGATGAATGTTTTTACTAATTCTCTGCGGTTCTTCAAGGTACCCATAAATGGTCGTACGAATGAAAGATTGATGGCTAATTAAAGCTTTTTTCCCTTAAATCTGCCATTTGCCGGCAGACAAGAATGAGATATGACCAGTAGTGGTCAAGCATTAAGGGTGGGGTGGATATTACCGACAGAGGACATGATGTAGGCTGTAATTAAGATGAATTGAGTGCAGTTTAAAGATGCGTAAAGGCTGTGGTATGATGCGATTAAGAATCCATATTAGTCAGTGTTTGCTTTATTTATCTGTTTTTAAGAGAGGAGTGAGTGCACTTAGTGGGAGTTGTTTTGTTATTCCGATAATTGGAAGGGAGACAATGAACATGGCAGAGGGATTAGATCAAAAACAGGAGAGCAACAATACGATATCGCAGCAATAATCAGTGTTGGTTTTAAATGAGAAACTTAAGCAGCAATTCATTTTGCATTTCTACCGTTCATTCTGCTTCTTTTCTGTCCTTTGTTCATAGACGCTGTACTCACAAGCCACCAACTCTAACACGGACGACTTCAGGTGTCGGAGACGGGTGTCCTATAAAGGGAAGTCCCCCACAGGTCAGACTGAGATGGTCATTTGTCTCTCCCAAAAACTAAATATTTATCGTTGGTAATATTTTTATATGTTTATGGGTATTTTGATAGTTGTCCCACAGTTGAGCATGGTGAGTAATTTCTCTATAAAAAAATAAATAATTGTTATTTAGTTTAAATCAAGGGACCTCTGTTAACCAACAACTGATGTAGAACACATGAATTATCAGTCAAAATGAAGATGTTACCCAGAAAAAAAAAGAGTTAATAAAAATAATTGTGCTCATCAAACCATACGTCATTCCAGGATGTGGACTTAAACGTGTATCATCATTTATTATATTTATTTTAAAGTGCCAACATATTTACATATATATTTATACCAACATATCTGTGGTTATGAGACCATATGTAAAGTTGCTTTTCCTATTAATTTTCTCTAATTTTTCTATCCTCTGACTAGCCCGTAAAATTTCCCAAACTGTCCATAAAAGATCAGATAGTAAAATTTGATGACATTTCATACATAAATGTGTTTAGATATTTTACATCTTAACATATTTTAGCCATTGTTTAAACAGATAATTTGTTTTTATATGTTATACTGTATGAATTTTGTTACACACTTGGAACAATATATGAAAGCTACATTTTTATTTCTTTGTCTATTTTTGATCAATATATTATATATTTTGAAAAGCTTCAGGTTCAGGAATGACATCATTTACACACACCAGTGCACGGGCAGAGGGGCGGAGCTTGTTTATCAGAGGCTTTTATCTGTCCATATTTGATGGAGGTGCAGAGGGACTAAATGAGTGTTCTCACAGATTTGCTTGTGGGCCCCTTTATGTGAATGAATTATACTCTCCAGCGTTCTTTTTTGAGTTGCTTCCCATCTGGTAAATACAATTCAGATAAATTCCAGGAGTCTTGTACATTTCAAAAGAAAAAATATGTGTTCAGCAGAGATAGAAGCACCTGGGGGAAATGAAAAATAAGGCTTCATCCCGACAAAAATGTTTCCTTCCCACATCCAATTTGGAGTGAATAGACAGACAATACTATGTAGCCTCCTAGTAGTGCTGTGAGTTATGTAATGAGCCCTCTTGGACGTGAAGTGCCCACTTGATAGCCCCAAATCCACAGCTTTCCCACTTTTACTATCTAAACCTGTTATGCAGGCTCTCCACAGCTTAATAGCACAAGTGGTAGATATGAGGCACGGCGTGTTTAGAATAGCTCAAATGAAAATTCTGTCGTGGAGAAACAGACGAGCCTCCTTCCCTTCTTTCACACTGTGGGACAGCGTTCAGAATCACAGGAATGAGTTGTGTTTGACGAGGAGCCGCCTGCACTGTGGGAGCCGTTGTAATTTGAGTTCTAACAGCTAAGAGAGTTGGGACTTGGAGACAGAGCTTCCACGCAGCAGCACTCAGCAGTTGAGCTTCGATTCAGCCAAATCTAATTGGTCACCATGGTTACAGGCCCTCAGAATACAGTATCACCCTCTCCCAATATAACACAAGTGAGGACAAAGAATGTACCAAACAATCCTTTTTGCAGCCTGCAGAGGGATTTTTGTGAATTTTTATGGTGGTCAAAGCGCTAAAATCCAACACTTGGAGAGCGACACGCGAAGCGGTATGGCATCCACCAGGCGAATCCTCATTTGGGATGGCGTTTCTCCGATTTATTGCATCATAAGTCTGAAGTGGTTGTCTTTTGAGAACCTTAACGTCTCACAGCGATATTTTTCCATACACATTGTTTGGCCTCACCTCCCTGCCAAAGCAAAACACTCTGCCACCTGTTGTCAGAGATAATGAGGCACCTCCCCAGAGGAAGTCTGATGCCCCGCCACCCACCAACACCACCTCCAACCCCCCC